>MDKI01207669.1:0-26844 GCA_005239505.1 Nicotiana paniculata
GTACATAAAATGCGAGGTAAATAATGCTTAAAATCACGAATTCTAGCCACACATCACCCGTGCGCCAATACTATGAGTAGCACCCCAATTTGGGTAAGTTACCAAGTATTGCATGGAAATGATCCTATAGGCTAAAAAAACTAGGACCCCTTTAATTCATGTTTTAAATGTAACTTTGTCTAAATGCTTTATTTGCCTTTAAGACTAATTCGCTTAATTAAGTTTGGCCGGGACCCACCTTTGTGGACTTCGAGGGGTGCCTAACACCTTCCCCTCAAGGTAATTTTGAGCCCTTACCCGATCTCTGGTAATGCAAACTAGTTTCATGAGTCAATTACTCTAAGTGCCCTAACGCACCTAAATCCGTTAGGTGGCGACTCTTCAAATCCCATACCCCATCCCAAAAGGAAGGGAATTGGCTCAGAAATGTCGAAACCGATTTCGCAAGGAAAAAGGGGGCGCGACACCTACTCACCACAAAAGAGACTTATTTCATAATTAGTACAATTCACTCACCCTCAGAAAGAACATTCCTTGTGCCACAGAAAACACACAAAGCTTGACCTTAGTGTACTACTCTACTAATCGAGCTCTCTTAGTCTAGGATCAATTAGGACTTTATTTGGATGTAATGTAGGTTGCAGGTCGGGTAGGATACATTTAGATATAATAGTGACTACACCTCCCAAAGCACTTTAACACATATATTTTAACGTTCAAGCCCATACTTATGTCAAACCACAACTCCACTTTCACATCAATATGTATTACCCCATATTTATTTAAGCACAATTATTTCAAAAGCCACCACCATCAAAGACTATTCTTTACACAATACAACTCTTTTTTTTTTGTTTTTTCAATTCAGGTGGCTTTTAGTATTACTTTTCAACACAACGCACCTTTCTCCTTATTTCATCAGTTCCACTCAAAAGCCAAACCGCCCACTCCACACTTTAACTTTTACATACATCATCACAATTCAAGTGCTCATGAGAGGTGACAAGGTTCAAATAGATGGATAATTTATAATTTGGGTCCGACTTGTAATGTGGTTGCCAAAGAAACATGACTACAGGCTCAAAGGGGTTAACTATGGTATATTGCAATTAGGTGGGTGGATTATGTATATATATGGTTCAACAAAGAAATGCCTATATCACTTCCTAGACAAACTAAGACTGCCATTTCGCTTTGCAAACACACGTGGAAAGTTTTAGGCATTAAATGTCAGCACATAATACATCAAGTCTCACACACACATGACACATGGCTCAATCTAGATTAGATGATCAGACACTTCGCTCAGGGTATTTAAGCCAAATTAATAACACACATTTTAAGGCCTTCTCACAAGAGCCAACTAATGAGCCTAAGTGTCACACTAAAGCAGTCCATATTCAAGGCACCATGGAGTTAAGGGATCCTATTTCAACTCTGGCCCTTCCCATAAGTTCCTAACTAAAAATGAAAAACTAACTACACTTGATTCAAATAAAACCCTTGGAAAAGAACCTTAGTTTAAAGAAAACCCAAGGGGGAGTTGGTACACTACTACGAAACCAAAATCTATTTTTTTATTCGACTTTAGTCCCTCAAGAAACCCGTCGAGTGGTATCCATCATCGGGACAAGTTGAAGTTAGCTTAACAAAAGAAACTACAAAAGCAATTATCAACATATACAACAACATACAACATCATCCCCCACCCCACACTTAAAAAATTGGCATGTCCTCATGTCAAATAAATTAAAGTAAGGTAAGGTAAGGGGACTTCCCTGGTGACTCATTCCTGGTCGGAGATAGTGCCAAGGTCGAGGTGACAAGCTCGTCCTAGCGCTCGAAGACAGCCCATGATCTTCTTTTCGGAATTCGCACTTTGGGTGGCCATAACATCAACTCTAGCCCCCGGGTCTGTGACTGAAGTGCCTAGTCCAGCCATATCTTTCTCCAGAGCTGTCAGCCGAGTGCTCCGGCGGGCCCGAGATGGACCTGCCTCATCTAGGATCTGCACTTGTGGGGGTGAGGCATGCATAGCCTCCTCCTGGTTGTCATTATCATCCTCAGACTCATTTGAGGTATCATCGTGAGCAGCTCCCGGTGCCACTGGGTCCTTCCCGATGGTTACTTTGCTTACCCGGAACGCGACCTCTTTTGGAACCTTCCCATTTATGTTGAGGTTCTCGGGAACTCTCCTCACTCTGCACAATCTGGTGACAAGAGATGGAAAGTAGAATCCATACTTCTTCTGGGGTGAGCGGACGAACATTTCCGCCTGGATAAGTCGGGGCACATCAAAATCTCGGTTATTCACAAAGCACCAAATCGCTGCCGCCCGAGGTCCATTTACATCTGTGGTGTTGTGCGATGGCAGGAAACGATTGTTGATTATGTAAAGGCAATACTTGGCCTCAAAAGTGAGGGATGATGAATTCAATACGCTCCCAGGCGTAACCCATATTACCTCCTTGCCCGAGACACAAATGGTTTGGAGGAATAAATTCCAAGTGACGGGCTTTTGCTTGTATGTCTCATAAAACTATTCAACCCCATCGAAAACTGGCAACCTATACACTCGTCTGATGGCATCGAGTGAAGCATCCACCCTTGTCTGTCGCACTATGCATATCCGATCTTCATGTTCCTGGCAATTGGCATAAAATTCCCACACCAGCATCATGTTGCCTTCCTCCGGCTCTTCAAAAAAGATGTCGAGTCGGCACCTCATCAATTCCCAATACATGTTTGGGCATTTAACCTGGAGGGTTGCCCTGTCAATGGCTCTCTCGGGCATAGGTTTCTTCGACGCCTTCTCAGTAAAACACTCATGAGCTTTCCTAGACACAAACCGACGATTGTCTAATTGGCTCATGCTAGCCAGTGCCCGAGCTTTAGATGAACTTCCTGGTCCACTGGACGAGGATCCTGTAGCACGTCTCTTCCATGAGGGATTCATGATACCTGACAAAACAAGTGCCATTATTAGTAGGGGCGAATTATGTGAACCTAGGGAGATTACTCAGACTTCACCCGCACCATGGTCACAATTTGCATTTAACTCAGTGAGGCAATTTAACAAAAACCTAGTGTGCATAAGTCTACCAAGTAGCACAAATAACCCCATGGAGTTACCAAACCTCCCATATCAAATCTAATGGCCTCACACACCCATCTGCACCACAATCCACCTCTAATACAAGAAAGTCATGATTTTTACTACCCATTATATACAATAGCAAATAAAAAGAATAAAAATTAAAGAGAAAATCATTACACAAATCTAAAAATAAAACCACAAAAGAAGGAAAAGAAAAATCATGTACTTTTTTGAGATTCTTGAGAACGATGGAGGTTGGATCATTGTTAATGGAGAGAGAAGAATGAGTAGGAGTTTTTAGTGTAGAAGGGAGAAGATGGGGGATGGGGAGTCGGTGGTGAGGGGGAGTTTAAGTAGAAGATAGGAAGAAGAACGGGGAAAGTGGGGAGTCGGTGGTTGTGTTAGGAGGGGGGGTTAGGTTTTAGGGGAAATTAGATGAAGGAAAAACAATAATAATAAAAAAACTGTAAGATAAAACTTAGCTGGCGTCCGCCCCTATCCGCGCCTAGCTCCACGTTCGCGGTTGCGGATGCTGGGTAGAACTCCTGTTAAAGTCCGCGTTCAGATCCGCATTCCGATCCGCGGTCCAGTGCGCGGCCGCGGATCAGCGTTCCGTACAATTTTTCTCTTTTCTTCAATTTTACCTTTTATAGGGTTAACTTTTGACCCCGACTCCTTCCTATGTGCACAATTTTTTGCCTGCATACTAGTAGTTTGGTTAGTATCACTCACCTCAAATAAAACAACAAAAGAAAAACAAAAGAAGAAAATCATGGGTTACCTCTCATGCAGCGCCTGATTTAATGTCGCGACACGATGCAGATATGTGCATTCAAGGTTCGCTCGACCTCTGAGGCTCGGTCAAATAGGTCACTGACACTTCCTTTGCTTCATCCATGCCCACATAATGTTTTAATCTATGCCCATTGACTCTAAACGCGCGAGAGTCATTCTCTGCAGCAATCTCTACAGCACATGTGGGGTGTACTTCAACCACACGAAATGGCCCAGACCATCGTGACTTTAGTTTACCTGGAAATAGCTTTATTCTTGATCTGTAAAGCAATACCGTATCTCCAAGTTTAAAATTACGCTCAATAATGTTCTTCGTGTAACATCTTCATTCTCTCTTTGTACAATCTTGTGCTCTCAAAAGCAAGATAGCTGAACTCATCAAGTTCATGCAACTCCGTGACTCTACTTGTTCCCCCAGCATCCATGTCGAGATTTAACTATTTCAACACCCACCAAGCTCTATGTTCCAACTCCACCGGCAAGTGGCATGCCTTCCCAAACACCAATTTGTACAGAGACATGCCAATTGGTGTTTTGAAAGCGGTTCAATAAGCCTAGAGTGCATCATCCAACTTTCTCGCCCAATCCATTCTTGTGGCATTCATGGTCTTAGTTAACACACTCTTTATTTCCCTGTTTGACACTTCCACTTGCCCACTTGTCTGCGGATGATATGGAGTGCCCACCTTGTGGTGTACATCATACTTTTCTAGCAACTTCTCGAAGGCTCGATTACAGAAATGAGTGCCTCAGTCACTGATTATGGCCCTAAGGGTGCCAAACCAGGTGAATATGTTCTTTTTCAAAAACCCAATCACCACCTTTGCATCATTGGTGGGGAGTGCTTCCGCTTCCACCCATTTGGACACGTAATCTACAGCGACAAGTATGTACTTGTTGCCATATGAACTGATGAAAGGCCCCATGAAGTCGATTCCCCATACATCAAACACTTCGACCTCCTGAATTGGGTCCATGGGCATCTCATGGTGACGAGAAATGTTCCCGATTCACTGGCAGTCATCACAGCCCTTTACCCATAAATGTGCGTCTTTGAACACTGTTGTCCAGTAGAAGCCTGCTTCCAAAACTTTCGCGGTTGTCCTGACTCCTTCAAAATGTCCACCATATGTTGATGCGTGACATGCCTGCAAAACAGAAGACTGGTCTATCTCGGGGATATATCTTTGGATCATGTTGTCAACACAAATCCCAAATAGATAAGGTTCATCCCAATAATACATGCTGCTATCACGGAAAAACTTTTTCTTTTGCACAGAGGAAATGTCATAAGGAATTATACCGCTCGCCAGGTAGTTTGCAATGTCTGCATACCATGATACTTCCTCAAGACTTGTGGCTAGTAGTTGCTCATTTAGAAAGGTTTCAAGAATCTCTTCTACCTCAACCGCTTTTTCATCTCCTTCCAGTCTCGACAGGCGGTCAGCTACTTGGTTTTTGGTTCCCTTTCGGTCACGAATTTCCAAGTCGAACCTATCAGGTACCTGGGAGCAGCATGATCAGTATAGTCAATTGCCTTCGAGCCTATTAGGTACGATCTGAACTTGTCAAACGCAAACACTACTGCCAGCATCTCTGTCTTAGTCACAGTGTAATTCAATTGGGCTCCACTAAACGTTCTACTTGCGTAGTATATTGGGTGCATCATTTTATCTTTCCACTGCCCAAGCACTTCTCCCACCGCATAGTCACTTGCACCACACATTAGCTCAAAGGGTTGCTCCCAGTCGGGGCAACAACGATAGGTGTTGTGACCAGTCTCTTCTTCAATTCCTCAAATGCTACCCTACAATCATCAGAAAACAGAAAAGGGTGATCTTTTTCAAGCAATTTATACAAGGGGTTAGTAATTTTGGAAAATTCTTTTATAAATATCCTATAGAAACCGACATGCCCAAGGAAACTTCTGATTGCTTTGACGAAAGTTGGTGGTGGAAGCTTTGCTATCACGTCAACCTATGCGCGATCCACCTCAATGCCTTTACTTGACACCAAGTGTCCCAAGACTATACCGTCTTGTACCATGAAATGGCACTTCTCCCAGTTTAGCACCAGATTAGTCTTTATACACCTCTTCAATACTCTTCTCAAGTTCTTAAGCCAATCATCGAATGAATTTCCCACCATTGATAAATCATCCATGAACACCTCCATTATTTCCTCTACCATGTCTGTGAAGATGGCCATCATGCACCATTGGAATGTGGCAGGCGCGTTGCATAAGCCAAACGGCATTCTCCGAAAAGCATAAATCCCATAAGGGCAGGTGAACGAGGTATTTTCTCTGTCCTCTGGTGCAATAGAGATTTGATTGTAACCTGAGTATTCATCCGGAAAACAAAAATAGGACCTCCCTGCCAGTCTACATTTGATCAATGAATGGAAGTAGGAAAGGGTCTTTTCGGGTAGCCAAGTTCAATTTCCTGTAATCCATACAGATTCGCCACCCTGTGACAGTTCGTGTAGAGATCAATTCATTCTTCTCATTTTTCACCACCATCATTCCACCCTGTACACACTGAACTGGGCTAACCCAGTTGCTGTCAAAGATGGGGAATATGATTCCCGCATCTAACCACTTAATAGCTTCCTTCTTCACCACTTCCTTCATATTAGGGTTCAGCCTTCTTTGGTGTTCTCTGGAAGGTTTGTGCCCATCTTCCAGTAGAATCTTATGCATACAGAAGGCCGGGTTGATCCCTTTGATGCCTGCAATGGTCCACCCGATTGCAGTCTTGCACTCTGTCAGTACTTGCAAAAGTTGTTCTACATGCACATCTAACGAACTAGATGAGATAATAACAGGTAACATTGAGTTAGGTCCTAAGAATGCATACCTGAGATGGGCGGGCAGTTGCTTCAACTCCAGTTTTGGGGGTTCTTCTATGGATGGTTTAGCGGAGGATTTTTCTTTCCTTTAAGTGCAAGGGCTCAAATTCGAGCTCCCTCTTCCAAAAACCCTTGCCTTCAAGATCAAGTAACCACTCTGCCAATTCTTCTCCATTAGCTTCATCTAGGTTCACGAGACAAGATGCTAGGGGATCTTGAATGTTCAATGTCTCGTCATCCTCCTCCAAAATTACATCCACGGCATCTATTAGAGAGCAATTGGCGAATTCACCTAGTCGCCTCATAGATTTCTACATGTTGAATGTTATTTCTTCATCATTTAATCTCATCTTGAGCTCTCCAGTTTCACAATCGATTATAGCTCTCCCAGTGGCCAATGGTCTTTCCAAAATTATGGGAATTTCCTCATCAACCCGACAATCAAGAATGACAAAATCTGTTGGGAACACAAACTTCCCAACCTGCACCACCACATCATCAAGAATACCAAAGGGCCTCTTTACTGTCCTGTCATCCAGTTGCAATAACATGGACGTGGGTCTAGCTCTTCCAATCCTGAGCCTTTTATAGATAGCTAGGGGCATAAGATTTATTCTTGCCCCCAAATCACACAGTGCCTTAGGAAATGCAAAGTTACCTATCGTGTAGGGAATTGTGAAACTCCCTGGGTCAGACGGCTTCTCAGCAATGGGTTTCGTCACAACAACACTGCAAGTCTGAGTTAGTGTGACTGTGGCCAAGTCTTGGAAGTCGAACTTCCGGGACATCAAGTCCTTCATCATTTTCGCATAACCACACATCTTCTTTAAAGCATCAATCAATGGAATGTTTACCTGAATTTGCTTCAACATCTCCAAGAATTTCTTGTATTTCTCATCTTTTTGATACTTGGGCAATCTCTGTGGGAATGGTGCTGGAGGTCGTTTCTTCCATGTGATTTGATTTTTTTCTTGTTCAGGCACTGCCTCCACTATCGGTTCTTGTGCTGTCTCAACCTCTTTCACAAGCTTTTTTTCTTTGCTGGCATCTTCTTGAGCTTGTTGTACCTTCACCTCAGTCAACCCTGCTGAATCATCTACCTCAATGAGCACAGGCACAAGTGTCTCGGTAGGTCTGCTTTCGCGAGCAATCTCTTTCTCCAAGTCCAGGTCTCTACCATTTCGTAGACTCACTGCCATTAGCTATTTCGGGCCCTGCTCCTCTGGATTAATCCGTGTGTCTGCATGTAACGTCCCTTGAGGACGATTATTTATAGCCATAGAAATCTTACCCAATTGGATCTCAATATTCTTTATAGCTGACTCGTGTGAGTTTACTCTCTCAGTTACTTTCACAGTGGACCCAATCAATTGTTGCATCATTCCCTCGAGTCTATCAAACCCATCTTCGTGTCTCCTAGTGTGTTGTTGTTGAGGTGGATGATAAACCTGCTGCTGATTCTGATGGTTGTAGCCTTGTTGCCTTTGGTAAGGCGCCACTTGACCTTGAGGTCACATGGCCCCAAGATTGTTTCTATTGTTGTGCTGCTGCGGGACTGGCATGTATTGTTGATTTTGCTGACCCCAATTCTGACCACCTGGTCTTTGTCCCTCATAGTTGGACACATAATTCATATTTTCCTGATATTGTTGGTGATTACCATCTGCACTCCACGAGCAACCAGACGGCTGATTAATGCAAGATGTACATAAACACCCATTAGTTGCATCAACAATGTGTACCTGTTATTTCTGGCCTAACTCATCAACCTTTTTGGTGAGGATGCTCATTTGTATCATTAGAGTGGCCATATTTTTAGCTAGGGAGTTAGCTGGTTCTAAGGCCACTGAGTGAACCACATGAGTGATTGGAGCATTTCTTGTCATCCACCCCGAGTTTTGTGCCATATTGTCAAGTAAGATCTTGTTTTCTCTTAATGTTTTTCTCAAAAGTGCTCCACCTGCTGAAGCATCAACATTGGATTTCAAGCTATCTACCAAACCCATGTAAAACCTTTGCCCCAACATCTGCTCCGGAATACCATGGCGTGGACACAAAACCAGCAGCCCTTTGAACCTTTCCCAAGTCTCTTACAATGTTTCTGTTGGTTTCTGTCTGAAACTCAAGATCTCATCAATTTGCTGAGCAATCTTGTTGGGTGGGTGAAATTTGTTCACAAATTGCCTGACTAATTCCTCCTAAGTAGTGATGGAATTTATGGGGAGTGAATTAAGCCAAGTCTGAGCTGCTCCAATTACAGAGAATGGAAACAACAATAGCCTTATTGCTTCTGGGGTCACATTGTGTTGTCTTTGTGTGGCACAGATTGACAGGAAATTATTTAGATGTTGTTGAAAATCTTCGATGTATGACCCTGATAATAGTCTCTTGTTTTGCAACAAATGCAACATGTTTGTGATTTGGAACGAATCAGCTTGTATATGCGGGAATACAATTGCGGTTTCTAAGTTGTCCGCGGTGGGTTGTGCCTTATCGTACAATGCAGCCTCTGGCACAAGAGGCACCACCACCTGCTCATTTGGGTCATTCACGTTATCCCCATTGTTCCTGTTGTTTACTTGGTCTGCCATGTCTGGTTCAAGTTGTTCAGTCAAGTTCTCTTGTTGTTTGCTTTTCCTGTTTGCACGATTCAATGCCTTGAAAACTTTCTTAGGATCTGATAATGCTTCGAACACTTCACCAGTTCTTGAAGAGTTTCTAAGCATGCACCTGTAACACCCAAGATTACAAACATTAGAGTTTCAATGTATTCAGTTTGAGTCGAAGCAAATTGATTACACTAAGATTTTTTTTTGCACTTATTTTAACTATAATTAATAACACTGTTAATTCTCCGATAACGACGCCAAAATTTGATCACGCCCAACTATGCCCTATAAAAAGGACAAAGCGGTCGCTGCAAATATATTCCGGTTATCAAGTCCAGAGTAGAATCCCACAGGGAATTAACCTATCATTCACAAGTATCAGACTCACACAATTTCACGTAATCAACTTTCCAAGATATTTAGATAACAAATTGGTTGTTTTCTAACTAACTATTACTTAATGAGAATGCAATAAATAAGAACTAACTACGAATGGGTTGTAAACAATAATTGGAATGATCTAAGGTTATGATTTCCCCTATTGTCGGAATCCTTTCCATTATGTTTGTTATAAATTTGCCTAAGTCTTCTCTATCGATCATGAGCACTCAGATTGTCGTACTCTCTCCCGAGTAATTACAACAATATACTAGACATATTCGTCCGAATTACGCTAGCTAGCCTTAATTACAGCTCACTTAGATCGCATTCAAAGTTTCGTTATCCCTAATCCCACCTTTAGACCCTTCGTATTGATTTCTCATATACGTCAGGAGTGATGTTGTTCAACAACGACCTAAATGTGCACTCGCTCCCGAATAATGCACACTAAATAGGAACAATTAATTGAGGACCATTCAATCAACATCAACAAGCATATAGTTGAACAAATAGAGATAAAATTATGGAAAATCTATATTAACATAACAAGAATTTCATCCTTCAATAGGATCCATCAAACCCTAGATTAGAAGTTTAGCTACTCATACTAATGCAAAACATAGCAATGATATGATTCATAATTCATAATGGTAAGTAGAAAGAAGAAGATAGAAACTCTAAAGAATTGCTTGATCTTCTCTCCCTTGTTCTTGCCTCAAATTATGTCTAAAGCAAGCCCAATCTGACTTCTGGGCGAGTTTGGGCTCTTATAGGTTTAGGTTAGTTGCCCAACCGTGACCGCGGACCTTATCCCATGTACTGCCTTCTTCCGCGATCAGCTGCGCGCCCAGGTCCGCAGTCGCGGACCTTCCTTTTTCATCCTTCCTTGCTTTTCTCACTCTTTTTCATCTGGGCTATCCTTTTATTGGCCTTGTATGTTTATAATTGACTCCAAAACGCTCTTTATCTTCCTCCTAGCTCGGAGTGGCTCCTGCACAACATAAATTTCTCAATTAGAGCATTTTGTTATCTTTTAACATTCAAACATCAATAAAGTGCGGTTAAATTAGAGTGTAAATAGTGTCGAAGTTACATAATATAGGCTTCTATCAGACATCATAATAGTTTTCCCGACTTTGGTTCACTTTGCGATGCTTATGCAGTTCGTGGAGTCGTTTTGCGGTCGCGAAATTGACAAATCCAGCCTTTGGTAATTTGATCATAACTTTGTGTAGGAATGTCTAAATGACGAACGGTTTGAAGCGTTAGAAACTAGACTCGAAGACCTTTTATTTATAGGTTGTTAATCACATAAGACCTTGTATATATATAGATATTATTGTTCAAATTGTGGACTTGTGCGAACTCATTTGGAATTTTAGCCTATTATGTAATTTTTCAATTTGACTTATACTTAGGCCTCTCCTTGGACCCCACATTACTTATTATATGACTTATACACTTATTACCATATCAAATTTCCTTACATCATATTTATAGCACATAAAATAAGATAATTAGCCAACCTGGCACCCCGAAATCCTAAATTGCTCAGCAAATTTTTTCGGGGCCTTACATTTATTGCGCGTCTGAATACAAGTGATACAAGTTAAGAACAATTGAACAATAACTAGAATGGTAATTAGGCAAAGTATAATTACTAGGCTCTAAACTATAGTGCTTTATGAAAATTCCTTGTATGTGTTTAGTTATTAAACATTCCAATTACTAATATACTCATCAAGTTTAGCCTTTTTATCGGATGTCCCCGAAGGGACGCTCATCAAGTTTAGCCTAACATTTAAAAATAACATACTTTTGAGTTGATCCATTATGCAATTGAATAATGGTGATCCAATTGAATATGTAGTGTTGATCGAGTTGACTCAAGTTTTGATACGAGGAAACAAATACTAGTAATGTTTTTCAAATATCAAGGAAACATGCCGCAAATATTTTCAAAAGGTTTTTTTTACATTCCTATACACTATTTGAAACTTTATTACCCTCCTTACTTAAGTTTCAATTTAATTACATCCTGTATACAAATTTACCAATTATATACACTTTGGGAATTAGATGAGTATCCCTTTATATTAGGAATCAATTATTTTCCATCCTTATTTTCTCTCCCTCCTGCTCTCTCTCTCTCTCTCTCTCCCTCCTACGCTCTCTCTCTCTATGTCTCTCTCTATCTCTCAATCCCTATTTCCAGTAATGTAGATCAAATGAAAAGAGAGCAGCAATTCTGCCATTGACGGCCATTAAAAAGTTTTGAAGCTTTGAATTCAAATTTGGGTTTTCAAAAACCACTATTTGTTTGGATTAGGTGTAGTTGCAAATATTGGGAATATTGTTTGGAGTTTATATCTCAATTTTGAGGGTGTTTTGGTGAAGATTATACGTGATTTTGGCTGAATTTCAGACTGAAACTCGAAGAAGAAGAAAAAGAAGAAGGAGAAGAAGAAGAAGAAGCATGTCATATATTATACTTACGAAATTGTTGTAAAGTTATAGTAAAATTGTAAAAAAATTATATTATGTTATATATATATATATATATATATATATATATATATATATATATATATATATATATATATATATATTATTTAAATATTGTATGAAAGTTGTAGATAAGTTGCATGAAATTTATTTTTACTATGTACAAATCAGATACAAAATATACAAAAGACATATTGTATAAAATTTATATAAAAATTATATTTAAGTGGTATGATATTGTAGTTGTATATAATTGGGTAGAAATAATATATGAATGTTAGAGTTAAGTTGTATAATATATAATTAGTTGTATGAAATTTATTTTTACTATGTATAAATCAGATACAAAAAATACAAAAGACATATTGTATAAAATTTGTATAAAAAATATATTTAAGTTGTATGATATTATAATTATATTTAACTGGGTAAAAATAATAATGTAAACAATATGTATATTTATATTTTGTGTCAATATGTTGAATTTGGTGAAATCAACTATTTACATGAATAAATTACATTAACTAATTAACTAATTAAAGTAGTCGAATAAAAGTCAGATTTGCACGTTCACTTTTCGTGCCTCATTTCCATCCATCTCTGCTTATTGTCGTAGCCGCCGCCAAAAAAAACCTCGACTCAGTACACTGTCACCATTAAATTTGTGGTTTTCAATAACTTTGAAGTTTGAGTATATCATTGATTCAGGTTAAGGTTGAAAGCTAAAAAAACTAGGATCTCGTTCTTTTATGGCTTCTGAGAATGTGAAGGCGAGCGAATCAGCGATGGAGAAAAAAGAAAAATGTGTAATTAAATCTCTTTATTGGAGGCACAAATAATGAATTTGGGAGCCGAATTGTATATTTTTTGTAACTAAAATGTGCTTAGGTCGGCCAAATACCAAAACATGAACATTTTTCATAATAAGGTTTCAAATAGTGTATAGGAATGAAAAAGTAAAAATGACGTTGTATAGCCGCTTTAAGAATAATAGCCGAAAAATGTATAAAATTTGTAATATATATATATATATATATATAGACACACATTCTGTTTGTTATATACAAAAATTATACAAGTTTTATACACTGTTTTGGCTACTAAATGTAAATAGTTTATAGCGCGGGCTAAAAGTAATAATACCCAATGAAAAAAGAAGAATTAACCCAAATAGCCGTCCATCAAATTGCTTAAACTAAAAATAGCCAGCGGATGTATAATATATGCATAATTTATGTATTAAATATGTATAATTATGTATATTCAATGTACAATCTATATATACGACTAAAAAAAGTAAACAATAAATATATCCGGCTATTTGTGTAAAGATCCCAGGAAAAAATCTCTTTCAAGAAGCCCAGGAATAAAAAGTCCAAAGACCTTAAAGCCCAATAAGCCCATCTTCTCCACTTACACTTAGGTCAAGAACACCCAAAACCTTCTGCTGCCATTCTTCTTCACCACTGCTAATCAGTTCCGCCCTAAACCCTAACTCGCGAGCTCAGATTCTCAACGATGGCGGCATCGTACGACTACGAAGACGGAGGTTTCCAACAGCAACCGGATTCAGCCGGGTACGACCCGAATTTCGTGCCGGATTCGGTAAAATCGTTCGTGGTTCATCTGTACAGGCACATTAGGGAGAAGAACGTTTACGAGATTCACCAGATGTACGAGTCCTCTTTTCAGACTTTAAGCGAGCGTATGTTTAAGGAAACTCCTTGGCCTTCAGTTGACGCCGTTGCGCCTTACGTTGATAACGACCACGTATTCTGCTTGCTATACCGTGAAATGTGGTTCCGTCACTTGTACGCTAGGCTTTCTCCTACTCTTAAACAGAGGATTGATTCTTGGGATAATTATTGCAGCCTTTTTCAGGTTCCTTTTTCTTTTTTTTCTTTGTTTAGTATGTCAGTTTAGCGCCTTTTTATCTCTGTTTTTGTTGTTGTTTTTGTGTTAGCTTGTGTAATTGTGTTATTCAGTAACATATTATGTGAATTAGGATGTGAGTTAGCCGAGGGTCTTAGGAAACAGCTTCTCCACCTCCACACGGCAGGGATAAGGTCTGCGTACACACTATACTCCCCATATCCTACTTATAGAATTGTACTGGGTATGTTGTTGTTGATGTGTTGGAAGTAGTTTTATGCGAGCTCAATAAAACGAATCCGCTTCAATGCCAAGCTAATTGGGGTCAGCTCAATGAGTCTCAATATCCATTGGATTTAAACTATATACACCCACACTTTAATGAATTTCTTACACTACTAGTGTAATTAATGTTATTAAATGGGGTTGCCTGCAATTAGCTTTTAAGTTACTTGATTGTGTAGATATTTTTACACACCATTAGTGTATAGAACTTAAACTCGTATCCATTTCGTTGCATTTGCACACGTTTTTCCACTTCTCATAATTTGGATTCTTTTACACTAGAGGTTTTCTTCGATTTTTACTTACATACATGGCTCTATATAGACTAAACAGACTCCTTGCAAGTCGATATAGTTTAGCCTAGCATAGTAACATGATTGCAAAGCTTAGATTCATATTGGAGTTCGAAAATATATTTTTGACATATATTGGTGACTAAATTAGGGTTTTGAATTGAATCAATTTTTAGCATTTGGTACCACCTAATGTACTTTTCTTAATACTAATATACTTTTGTTAAAAGTATTTTATTTTTTACGATATGTGTAGCTATGTTATGTGCTTATAAGCATGTTGTCATTTTAGATGCCAAACACCCGAAGTTCACTATTCTTGTGATCTTTTTAATAAAATCTATTCTAAATACTGGTTACCGGCGTTGGAGCACATCATATTTGACCTCAACTCCCTAAATCATGCTCATTCTCCATAAGAGAAAGAAAAACAACTAAAATAGACGAGAGGGGGATGACATAATATCCCCCCAACAATAAACCGGTGACTACTATGGCTCTAAACTACTCCATAAGCCTAAATGAATCATTTTCATCAAAATTTACTATAGTAGCTCTTGGGGTTCTTAAGTTGCATCTGAGACAAATTAATTGGATCTGAGAATAAGTTATTTAAATGGGCTCTAGAAATATTTCGTATCAAGTTATAGCATTAATGCAAGGAGACAAATGCAGGATGGGGACGGGGTAGGATTTGTTCGCTGGTTTGCTCCTGGAAGTTGTTGTTGGAAGTGTTTTCACTGTTTTCTTGTTGTTGGTATTTTGATTTTTCTGGTGTTATTTGTTTGACATAGGTTTAATATGCAGAAAATTATGTGTATGTTTGTATAGTTGATTTTGTGGTTGCTTTTATCGTTTACGATCTTTCACTTCTTGTGCTATTTAGTATTATCTATTTTATGGCGGGCGAGTCATATGCAAGGAAACAATTACACTATTTGCTAGATAATTTGCTCCCTTTTTACCAAATCGGTTGAGTATTGATGGCATCTGTTGTTGATGCCCTCTTTGAGGTGTTCGAAAATTCTAGAAAGTCCTTGCTAGAGCCATAACTACTAATTTGTCTTGTTTTTTGGTGATATAATTGTAAGCTAACTAGGTAGAGAATTTGAAATGTTACTTTCACTTGTATATTACTCAGGAGTTTAAGATGTTAGTTTTACATGTGTTATTCCTTAACAAAAATATATTTGACTTGTGTATTATACTCGTGGTAGTGGAAGAAGATGTTAACATAATAGTTGGCAAGTTAGAAAGATAAAGTGCACATTTAAAATTTTATAGTTAAATGAATTTGAATTCTAGATGGTTGGAAGTTGTATTGAATAATATTATTATTATTATTTATGGTAAACATTTTGATAAACTCCAAAACAAAAATATTATCATATAATTATATTGTTTGTACTAGAAAATAATTGGTAGTTAAGAAGTTAATGTGATAGTGAAAATAGTTTACCAATAAAAGTTTGATTAAGGAAGCCTCTCATGGAAATTTTAAATTGAACAGTAAAATGAATTGAATATTTCAAAACTTGAAAGATGCAGATACTAATATTATTCATAGAATTATGTCAAACTTTTGGGACACATCAAAAGTCTAAAATGTGTTCTAAGAACAGAATGAGTAGATTAAAGAAAGGGGGGAGGGGGTAGAGGGAGGGATAATTTGGAGCCAAGATGGTTTTTGATTAATGCCCTTGGCTAGGGCTTCTACTGTTGAATGGTTAAATTAAGATGGAATCAAGAAAATCCGATTAAAAAATGTGAACAAACTCAATAGGAAAGATGAATCAAGAAAGTGTTTTGCAGGTCATTTAAGTAAGTGAAAAAACTAGTCACTTGATTTGCTTCTAGATGTAGTAGAATGGTGAACAACTTGTAGAAATTCATTACACAATCATAATTTAAAATAATTCTATAATAGGTTGACTAGTTTGCACTACAAGGTTTTCTCAAGCATGAATCAGTCTTGGCCAAACTTAGGCTTGAAAAATATTATGTTGAGCTCCCCTGCTCCCTCAGAAAAAAGAGAGGAATAAATAAAGAAAGGTTTGAGGTGAATTCAGTCTGACTAGCTCATGACTTGGCTTATACTTGATTTATATTTGGAGAAAGACCAAATTTTCATGGCCGAGCTTCACTATAGAGACTCTTTTAACTTCGCATCACAAGTATTGGCATACTTTTTCTGGTCTTGTCTGCTATTATGTGTTTTGGTACCTCTCCTTCCCTCAAACTACACACCGACATGGAGACATTCGTTAGATATTTGTCCTTCTGGCTATTTTGATAGTTAGTTTTGGCCAAATTTTACTGGGAATGAGGAATGGAATAATGCTATCATTTCCAAGGGTAGTTACTGTGGTGGTTATATATTACTGGAGATTATGAATAAGTACAAGAACAACTAAGTGTTATATAAAATTTCTCTGAGAACATTTGTATTGTGAGATCGTGTACTCTATAAATTTCTTGGTCACTCTCTCTCTCTCTCTCTCCTGATTCTATATAATCTCTCCATTTTGAGAGTCCTATCAAAATAGTTAATAGCACCTATTTGGTAGATGGACAAAGTTGGGGCAGTACTATGTGGGTCTTGCAAGACGAATATATTTTATTTATTTATTTTTTAGGTGATGAATGCACTTTATTTACATTATAGATTGTGGTAGCTATAGTATACTAAGCTTGCAGCTATGGAACAAATCTATCATTTATTGGCCTCGTGAAATAAGTCCAGAGTTTTAAATATAGACTGTGCATTGCTGTAGGTTGTGCTGCATGGTGTGGTGAACATGCAATTGCCAAATCAGTGGTTGTGGGATATGGTAGATGAGTTTGTATACCAATTCCAAGCCTTTTGTCAATACCGTGCAAAGATGAAGAACAAAACTGCAGAGGAGATTGCGTTGCTGAAGCAATATGACCAGGTATGGCTTACAGATTGCCACACCTTTTCTTCTTCCGTTTTATTAAACGTATTAATATTGTATGATTATAAAATCTGAAATTACTTTTGAAGTTTGTTTGGTTCTCTATTTTACTCTTAAAGATATTTTAACATTTTCTCTTGCTTTTCATTGTTTGCGTAATTACTCTTTTAAATTTGGTGATGACTTGGTTTTAGATAAAACGAGGAAAATTGTTTTGAATAATACAACATCTGACTTGGGGTGATCTATTCACTTGAATTATTGGTTTCAGACTTTCAGGAATTATGTATTTGCATATATATAATGCAGTAACTGCATTCTGCAACATTGTTTTTTTAACTGTGCCTCCTGCAACATTGTTTCCTGGCAATTTTAATCTGGTTTTCAGTTTATTACCCAGAGGTCATTGACGTGCTGTGTTTGAGTAATTGCTGCTCTTTAGCCTGTATCAAGGTCATACATTGTTGTGTTTGAGTAGGAGTTGCTCTTTAGCTTAGCTAAGGTCATACATTAGCCTATGATGTTCATGCATGAATGGGCAAAGGTATAATGGCTTTAGTTATGGGACAAAAAGTGATGGTACTTTGGTATTGATGGATATGAATGAAGCATTAAAGTGCAAAATGGCCATTATATGAAGATATTGGATTGGTTGTAAAACACTGACTTGGACATTTAAGATGTTTGTTTTTACCCATAGATTTCTGTATTATGATCTGTATTGGATTGAATGTAAAACAGTGACTTGGACATTTGAGATGTTTGTTTTTACCCATATATTTCTGTATTATGATTTGTATAAATCATGTATCATCTTGTCTAAATAGTTTCTCTAATAATGATGTTTATTAGGCTTGGAATGTCTACGGTGTCCTCAACTTCTTACAAGCCCTTGTAGAGAAATCTACGATAATCCAAATATTGGAGAGGGAGAAGGAAGGTCTTGAAGAGTTTACTGCTACTGATGGTTATGATTACAGTGGTGGAAGTAATGTCTTGAAGGTTTTGGGTTATTTCAGCATGATAGGCTTGCTCAGAGTTCATTGTCTGTTGGGTGATTATCATACTGGCCTGAAGTGCTTGCGTCCAATTGACATAACTCAACAAGGTGTTTATACCAGTGTTATTGGGAGCCACATAACCACAATATATCACTACGGCTTTGCTAATCTTATGTTGAGGAGGTATGTTGGTAATTATTTTGGCCCAACTCTTGCATTTCAGTCGCATGTACTGCACACTTCTGTATGATCATGCGGACTTTTTTATAGCTAAGAAATTACTAAATGGATATCTTAAAATCTGCATTCCATTCTTCATTGTGTAAAATTGCTTGTAATGTAATGTTATTATCAAATTAAAGAACGAGCTGAATTTTCAAAAAAGGACTCTTGTCCTTTGTCATTGGAAACTGAAAAGATACAGTAACACAAATGACATTGATAACATAATTTGCAGCTTCACTAACCAGCTGATATTAAAGAGTAGTGTGCGCTTTCTTTTTCTTAAATGGTTAGGTAGTGTTACTTTTCTGTGAATAGGAGAAGATACTGACATGTCGCTTATTATTTATCCACTAATTCTTTCTCAAGATAAGATATTTTTTAATATTGCTGGTTTACAGACCATTTGTAATAACAGTGGTAGTCGGATGATATTTTACTTTCTTGATCATGTGATTAGATTTTATTCTGTGAAAAGGGGCGATTCTCTTTTCCTTCTTAAATCAATAAGGAGCCACCTCATCAAATTCCCGAGGGCTCAATGTTGTAATTGTGTTTACTTTGGCTTTAGCAGAGTAGTTTTATTTCTCTAATCTGGAAAATGGATTCATTGTGTTACAGGTATGTAGACGCTATCCAAGAATTTAACAAAATCCTTCTATATATTTATAAGACAAAGCAGTATCATCAGAAGTCACCCCAGTACGAGCAGATACTGAAGAAAAATGAGCAAATGTATGCTCTGTTGGCTATATCTTTGTCACTGTGCCCTCAAGTGAAACTTGTTGAAGAAACGGTGAATTCTCAATTAAGGGAGAAGTATGGTGAGAAGATGGCGAGAATGCAAAGATATGATGATGAGGCTTTTGCCCTCTATGATGAACTCTTCTCATATGCATGTCCAAAGTTCATTACTCCCTCTGCTCCAAGTTTTGAGGAGCCTCTTGTAAATTACAACCAGGTATACAACACCTGTTTTAACTGGACTTAATTTCTGGGCCTCTTTATCCAACTTGCAAGCTGAGGTTAAACATATAGAAAACAGTAGATATAGATTGTCGTCCTCAGTCCTTGCAAATGTTCATTTACTGCTAGAGACGTTTGCTTAGAGTACATACAATTTGCTCCTCCGTCCTTCATGCAAGTATCCTTGTGTATTTCATGTGTACTATTGCTCCTTGTTTCTCATTTATTGACTGCACATTTTGAACTAGCATGAAAGGATGGCTTTGTATGCTCACATCACATCACATGTTTTCTTCAGCTTTTACTCAGCTGTGGCATTGCTGCTAAAATTTGTTATATTGTCTGCTTCAGGATGCCTATAGGCTACAGTTGAAGCTCTTCCTTTATGAAGTGAAGCAGCAACAATTATTAGCCGGTGTTAGGACCTTTTTGAAAGTGTATTCAACAATCTCCCTGGGGAAGCTTGCAAATCACATGGAAGTGGATGAACCCACTTTAAGGTCTGAAACTTCTTATGCTTTTAGTAGATCGGTTATTGTGCACTTCTTCAAGTGATCTATGATTTTGTGGGCTTATAATGATATACTGAGTACAATGTTACACAGGACAATTTTGATGACATACAAGCACAAAACACATGCTGTCGATTCCAATGGGAAGATAACTTCTAATGCTGATGTGGACTTCTACATTGATGAAGTAAGAAACACATGTTATGTAAATATCTGGTCCTTTTTTGTGCATTTGCTTCTTTTTCCATTGGGTAATAGTTGGCTCACAACAATATTTATTTAACATAACCTAGATAATGTGTCTGGGGTTTTGTGGTTATTCTTGTTGGATCTTATTCAAGATAATGCCTTTTTGAGTAGTTCAGAAATAGTCAACTGCTTGTTGGCATCTACCTTTGTTGTCTCTCAAGAGATGCAAGCTTCTCTTATTTGATTGTGTTGCTGGTTCCAATGTCTTAACTTTTGGAATATTCTTTCCCATAAGCCTTCAGTACTAATAGTCTTGGAGGATAAATATATGTGAAATCCGATATGACCAAGTATTTCGCGTAGTTCTTCTGTCATGAGCAGAGTAAATACTTGATACGTTCTGTGAAGTGATTCACGTTGTCTTTGTTTCAGGACATGATCCGCGTAGTAGAATCTAAACCCGCCAAGAAGTATGGAGATTACTTCTTGCGTCAGATTGTGAAGGTAATTCGTCTATAAAGTTTTAAGTCAGTTTTTTCATTCAGTTTCTCTTGCAAATACTCCTGCAATGTGCATTACTTGATTGCATTTGTTTGTGTTTTTCCAGCTTGAGGGGATCATGACTGATATTGACAGGATAAAGCTGGAGTAAGCTACCTTCCAATGTTCTAGTATTAGTGCTAGCTTATTTTGAGCTTTCATTTTTGTACTCGAAAGCAAGGAGGAAAATGCAGCAAAGTGGATTAAGTATACATTTTGTTGTTTCCCCTTTGAGACTCGGTGTTACCGGAAGTTTGTTGATTAATGACCTGTTAAATGCAATTTTTTATAGTGTTATAATCTCTTAATACAAGGTTGGCTTTTGATAAAAGTTGAAAACCTAGAGCTTCGGGTTCAGCTGACAGCGTTAACTGCTTGCGTTAGATCTGTTCTTGATGCCTTCGCTGCCATTTAAATCTGGTACTTGTGCTATGGTTGACTTATTTTGTTAGGTATAGTTTAATAGTGGGCTTTGTTTCTCTCAGAGTATTGAGTTTGTGGTTTCTACCAAAAAATGGTCGATTCCATCCATTATAATCTAAAAGAAGAATGGAGTTGTTTTTAAAATCAGAACACGATTTAGTTTTTATTGTTGTCAAGCATTTGCAGTTTATATTTTCTGGATACGTATTATTATCGGATAAAGATGATTGCCGGTAGTGGCGAAGCTAGAAATTTTTTCATAGGTGTTCAGACTTGAAAGAAGTAAAATTTAATATTTTACTTGTATATGCGGTGTATTCTTTCACAATATTTCGGCGGTGACCTTAGCAAAAGCTAGTTTCGCCCTTTGATTTCCTGTCAATAATCTTATATGCCCAAAGAATATCGTTGTTTTGCCTGCACCAAATGTGTATACAAAACTAATAGTTGCATAACATATGTTATTTCAAACCTTAGACATCTGAAATGTTCTTCTCCCTGGATATTATAATACGTGGTAATCATTCATTAAATTATCACATGCAAAAGCCAAAATATGTGAATAGTCAACAAATTAAGTAGCTACAACCAACTTTCAAAGTGTTCTCCAACGTAATACAAAATGCGTAGAATATTAGAGCATATTTATGCATAAGGTGGGCTGGTTTTGTGGAGGTAAGCAATGGCAAGCTGGTGCAGCAGGTGTTGGTTGCAGCAGTCAATGAGTCTTTGTTAAATTGCCATGATTCTCTACTCCCTTTGCCTTGTCAAGACTTGGGACTGATGATGGCTTTTCTCGCCTACTTTCGCCTTCGCCCTTCCCAAAACCTTGGTACCTAAGGCAAAAATTAAAATAATTGCATTCAACTATATATTTCTCATGCTCTAATAAAATTGCTTCATTCTTCTTAAGAAATGCTTAGAATTGCACTCCCACGTATGTTTAATTTTGCAGCCTTATTTTACCAGGTAGTTTTTTTTTTACAGAATATTTGACGTGAATCTGAAGACAATTATTTTAATTTCAGACTGGATGTTTTGGTCCGCAGTTCTATAGGAAATATATATATTTCTTGTACCAAAAAGAAAGGAAATATATAAATTACTAAATTTTGTAGCGATATTTGGACTTTGGTATCAAAACATACAAGTTTGTACATTGATTTTAGTTTGAAAAATTTACATATAAAATTGAACTCATTGCTTAAATGGTCATTAAAATTTTAGAAATAGATGAACAAAGTCATTATTTTTTTGATAATAAAAATATTTATTCGTCTATTGCTATTTAACTCTAAAGGTGACTCAAGTCGAAAAATAGAAGTCAGACCTCTCTATAATAGCATCTCTATTGTAACGACTCGACCGGTCGTATCGCTTTCTTGAACCCCGATCCCCTAAATAAGACTCCCCGTATGTACATTTACTATTTTATGACTTGCGGGGAGGGTTAGTTTGATATTTGGAAGGGTTCGGGTTGAAATCGGAACATTTGGTTCCTTAAGTTGGCCTTAAAAGGCTAAGTTTGACTTCGGTCGACATTTTGAGTAAACGACCTTGGAATCGGGATTTGACGGTTCCAATAGGTTCGTATGATAATTTTGGACTTGCGTGTATGCTCGATTCGGATTTTGGATGACCCAGGAGCGTTTCGACGCCTAATATCAAAAGTTGGTTCCTCAAGGATTTTGAAGTTCTTTAAATTTGGTTTGGAGTAGGTTTTGGTGATATCGAGGTCCGAATGGAATTTCGAGACCGAGAATAGTTCCATAATGTCATTTATGACTTGCACACAAAATTTGGCGTCATTCCGAGTTGATTTGATAGGAATCAGACGTGTGGAAGTCTTTTTAAGAGTTTTTGAGTTCATGAGTCAATCCATGCGTTTTGGCGTCCGATTCATGGTTTTTGATGTTATTTCAGTGTTTTGATCGCTTGAGTAAGTTTGCATGATGTTATTAGTCTTGTGTGGGTGATTGGTGTGGAGCCCCGAGAGCTCGGGTGAGTTTCGGACGTTAAGGAGGGTGAGAAACACTCCAGTTTTCTAGTGTTTCTTGGCAGCTGTTGCAAGTCTTGCAAATGCGAGAATTTGTTCGCATTTGCGAATATCGCATTTGCGAGGAAGGCTTCGCAATTGTGAAGAAGCTTGAGCTGGGCAGTGTTCGCATTTGCGACTCTTTGATTGCATTTGCAACCTCAGCAGAGTCCGCATTTGCGACCCCTTTGTCGCATTTGAGACCTTTGCAATGGGAGTACAAGTTCGCATTTGCGATGTGTTTGTCGCATTTGCGAACCAGGTGCACAAATGCGACATCAGAGACTTGTGCGCAGCTTATTTAATGCGGGACTTAGACCGTTAAGTTTGTTTCTTTCATCTCTTGGGCGAGTTTTAGAGCTTTTGGAAGAGGGTTTTCACCTAGCACTTTGCGGTAAGTAATTTCTATACAACATAAGTTAAATACATAGATTATGGGTAGATTAACATGTAAAAAATTGGTGAAATGATGGGTTTAGATGAAAAACCTAGATTTTGATAAAAATGGGATTTTACCACTAAAATGGTTATGAAACTTAGTAAAAATCATATATTTATGTTCCTAAGGCTATGGGTTACAATTTTCTTTGAAAATTTCCGGAATCCAGACACGGGGGCCTGGGGGTGAATTTTAGAAATCTTGCATTTAGAGTTGGGTAATCACTTTAATAGTTGAGATATGAACTTTTGAGCATAAATTGATTAATTTATATAATATTTGACTAGTTTTGAGTCATTTGGCACTAAATTTGGAGGTTTGAGCACATTCTTGAGTCGGGAAGTAGGCTTTGAGACGCTTTGAGACGAGTTAAGTCTCCTTTCTAACCTTGTAAGAGGGAAATTACTCCATAAGTGAATTAACTAGTATGTGTCTCTATTTGTGGGGGGTTACGCACGTACGAAGTGATGAGAGTTTGTTCGTAGCTACTAATTATGCTATAGTCTAGGTAATCTAGGACCCATGTCATGCTATACTTGAAATGATTGCACCTTGATTCGATTGTCATTGTCTTCATTGATGAAATTTTGATTTACTCACGTAGCATGGGGGAGCACGAGCAGCATTTGAGAGTGGTGCTTCAGACCTTGCGGAAGCAGAAGCTATATGCTAAGTTCTCCAAGTGTGAGTTTTGGTTAGATTCGTGGCATTCTTGGGGCATGTGGTATCTGGCGAGGGTATTAAGGTGGGTCCCAAGAAGATTGAGGCGGTTCAGAGTTGACCTCGTCCTACTTCGGCGACTGAGATCAGAAGCTTCTTGGGGTTAACATGTTATTATCGCCGGTTCGTGGAGGGTTTCTCATCTATTGCAGCACATTTGACTAGATTGGCCCGGAAGGGTGCTCAGTTTCGTTGGTCCGATGATTGTGAGGCGAGCTTCCAGAAGCTCAAAACAGCTTTGACCACAACACCAGTCCTTGTGTTGCCTTCCGGTTTCGGGGATGTATATTGTGTATTGCAATGCTTCACGCGTTGTCTTGGGTTGTGTATTGATGCAGGAGGGGCGAGTTATTGCATATGCTTCACGTCAGTCGAAGCCCCATGAGAAGAATTATCCTGTGCACGATTTGGAGTTGGCCGCGATTGTTCATGCTCTTAAGATCTGGAGGCATTATCTATATGGGGTGTCTTGTGAGGTTTACACTAATCAATGCAGTTTGCATCATTTGTTCAAGAAAAGGGATCTCAATTTGATGCAGCGTAGATGGCTTGAGTTACTGAAGGATTATGACATCACCATTCTTTATCACATGGTCAAGGAAAATGTAGTCGCGGATGCCTCGAGCAGGAAGGCAAAGCGTATAGGTAGCTTGGAATTCATTTCAGCAGAAGAGAGGCTACTAGCCTTGGACATTCAGTCCTTGTCTAACAAACTTATGAGGTTGGATATTTCAGAGCCCAACCGAGTTCTTGTTTGCGTCTTTGCCCAATCCTCACTGTTGGAGCATATCAAGGATCGACAATTTGATGATCTGCACATGTTGGTTCTCAGGGAGACGGTACTACAAGGTAGTGCCAATGATGTTTCTATTGGAGAGGATGGTGTTATGCGACTCCGGGGTCGTCTATGTGTTCCTAATGTCGATGGCCTGAGCGAGAGGATCCTAGAAGAGACGCACAGTTCTCGATATTCCATTCACCCAGGTGCTACAAAGATGTATCGTGACATGAAGCAACATTTTTGGTGGCGGCGGATGAAGAAAGACATAGTTGAGTATGTAGCTAGATGTCTAAATTGCCATCAAGTTAAGTATGAGCACCAGAGGCCAGGAGGATGTTACACCCCGTAATTTTAACAACCTTGATATCGTTATATATTTATTTGATATGGTATTTTGAGTCGAACATTCTTGTAAAAAAATGGTTTGAAAAATATGATTTTATACAGTTATTAATATTACTACTTTCGAATATATTTTAAATTGTACACATATATGAGGAAGTTTCTGAGATTTTCTTTATTGTAAAGATAGAAATTATTTTCTCACAAGAAAAGAAGGTTATCTTTTTACCATTTCACGAATTAAGCGTACGAAAATTTGTACTATTTATATAAGATTAAGAAAATTAGAAGTTGAGAAGATATATGTATTTTACATGGATGTTTTAATAAAATAATAGTGGATGTATTTATTTTATATGGTACCATATGACCATGATAGTAGGGTACATAAAATGTGTTAAAAAAATAAGTGAAATTTCAAGTAATTTGAGACAATTCTTAATTATGTGGGTAATTGGTTAATTACTGAGTAACGAGATATTGCCTAATTAACTAATAAGTTGGATAAAGAATAAAATTCCCCACACGTGGCAGCACCCCTCTAGTCCTATGAATGACTCTTAAGTCATTAGTCTAGGTGGCAAGACTACAAGTCTTATCTTATAACCTAAGTAATTACATAACACTTTCTTTTATCTTGATTACAAAACACTACAGTAAAAGTTACTTCAATTCCTTACACTACAGTCAGAATGTTAGCAATTCTCACTTGTTGAAGTTTCTCATATTTTGAATACAAAAACGTTAGCAATTCTCACTTGTTGAGGTTTCTCATATTTTGAATACAAAAATGTTAGCAATTATTACTTGTTGAAGTTTCTCATAGTTTGAATACAAAGACACTACAGAACGTTAACAATTCTTACTAGTTTTCAACAAGTCTTCTTGCAACCAAACGATTCCAACGAGAATTATTAGAACCTTAGCAACGTAAAATTTTGTGGTTCTAAAGGAGTATGGTGCAACCTTTTCCAAGAATATCATACAAATTTTTTCCTACTCCAGGTATGTTAAGGTTATCCCTTCTTTCTTTTGGCATGGTCCAAATTAT
>ML310748.1:0-28076 GCA_005239505.1 Nicotiana paniculata
CCATTTGCATAAATATGTTCGGAATATGGAATTATCCATCAAACTACTGCACCTTACACACCTCAATCCAACGGAATTGCGGAAAGGAAAAAACGGACATTAAAGGAAATGATGAATTCTTTATTAATAAGTTCCGGATTACCACAAAGTTTGTGGGGGAAGCTATCCTTACAGCTAACCGAATACTCAACAGGGTACCCCATAGCAAAACACAATCTATTCCATATGAAAAATGGAAAGGTAGAAAACCAAATTTGAAATATTTCAAAGTGTGGGGGTGTCTAGCAAAGTTACAAGTTCCTTTAACTAAAAGGGTAATCGGACAAAAAATAGTAGATTGCATTTTCAATTGATATGCTACAAACAATAAAGCATGTCGATTTTTGGTCCATAAATCCGATAATCCCAAGATTCATGTTAATACAGTAATGAAATCAAATAATGCTGAATTCTTTGAAAGCATTTATCCGTATAAAACTGAATGCGGTTTGTTAAGTGAAAGACCTAAACGACCTCGGGAAGAACCAAAGGAAAATACTCTAAGTGTAGAAGATCCAAGTCGTAGCAAACGTCAAAGAACATCTACTTCCTTTGGACCAGATTTTGTGACATTCTTGCTTGAAAATGATCCTCAAACTTTTAAAGCAGTTATGTNCAGACAAAAAGATGGCCTTGGTTACTTTGACACTTACTCTCCAGTAACGAGGATAACATCTATTAGGATGTTAGTGGCATTAGCGGCCGTGTATGGTCTTGAAATCCATCAAATGGATGTTAAAACAACTTTGTTAAATGGAGAATTGGAGGAAAAGATTTAAATGGAACAACCTGAGGGTTTTGTGATTCCTGGTAAAGAAAAGAAAGTGTGTAAACTTGTTAAGTCGCTTTATGGACTTAAACAAGCACCCAGACAATGGCATGCCAAAATTGGCCAAACAATGTTGGTAAGTGGTTTTAAAATCAATGAGTGCGACAAATGTGTTTACATTAAAACACTTCAGGTCATGAAGTCATTTTTTGTTTATATGTTGATGACATGTTGATAATGAGCAAAAGTATGGCAAATATAAATTCTACAAAACACATGTTGGCTAGCAAATTTGACATAAAAGACTTAGGGGTTGCTGATGTGATCTTAGGAATCAGAATTCACAAAACTCCACAAGGTCTAGCATTATCACAGTCTCACTACATTGAAAAAGTACTTGACAAGTTCAAGTATTTGGATTTCAAAATTGCCAAGACTCCAATTGACGTGAGTTATGCACTTCAAAAGAATGAAGGTGAAAGTGACTCACAACTGGACTATGCAAGAGTATTGGGAAGTTTGATGTATATAATGAGTTTTACGCGACCAGATATAGCATGTGCTATTAGAAAACTGAGTCAATTTACAAGTAATCCCAATCAAATACATTGGATGGCAATGAAACGAGTTTTGGGGTATCTGAAACATACCCAAAACTATGCTTTGCATTATAACAAATATCCCTCCGTGATCGAGGGATATAGTGATGCAAATTGGATCACCGGATCATCTGAAGTTAAATCCACGAGTGGATATGTTTTCACAATTGGGGGTGGAGTAGTGTCTTGGAAATCATCCAAATAAACGTGGATCGCCCGTTCTACAATGGAATCTGAATTCATAGCATAAGGCCGTTGAAGAAGACGAATGGCTTCGGAATTTCTTGGAAGATATTCCATTTTGGCACAAACCTTTGGCACCTATTTGTATACATTGTGATAGTCAAGCGGCAATAGGCAGGGCAGGGAGCGTTATGTATAACGGAAAATCTCGTCATATACGACGGAGACANTGACAAGATAGTGTGTATTTAGGATTACACGTTTAGGAATCACCTACGTGAGTGTGAAGTGTAAGCCGACTCAAGGGGAATGAAAGTAAATGCCCATTCTCTAAGCACTCATGAAACCAGGTTGTGTTCATGGCTGAACGAACACAACTGTGAGAACCATAGATGGTTAAGGATTGATTATGTGACTTATGTTGTCTAGGTATACAACAAAGCTCTACGGTTCAAAGATATCAAATCTACCGATTGACCGAGTATATCCGGTATAAGTTCATTACGAAAAGTTCAAAGGGATACCTACTTATCCAGATGCAATTAATTCTTGCATGTAAAACACACACACGTCCGTGCATTCTTTTATTTTATAGCCACTCCCCATCCATGTGGGGGATTGTTGGTCTTTAAGCTTAATGTAGCTTAATTTTAAGCTTAGTCTAGCTTAATTTTAAGCTTGGTGTAGCTTAAAGTGAGTGAATGGAAAATGGTGGGAAAAGAAATGAAAGGAAGTGAAATTTTGAATTAGTGCACTCTGTCCCTCTTTGAAAGAAGGAAAGAAAATCTATATGTATATATAGAGAAGCTCTTCTTCTAGCACTTAAAGAGTTGAGAAGAAGGCAAGTCTCGCGTCGTCGCCGTCGCTCGCTCGGTCGGCTCGGCTTCGGCTTCGAATTTGGTCAAAGATTGATTGATTAATCTTTTTGGAAAAAATTCTTTTCAAATTATTTAATTAATTAATTTAAATAATTAATGGAAAAAATTCAAATCTGGATGACCCGCGACCCGCGAGCTGGTCCGGTTCGCCCATTTTTCTTTCCCGGATTATTTAAAATCCGTTTTTATATTTCCCGCAATATTCATACCTGTTCAAAACAGCTATGGTTGTTCTGAAAGGATTCATATCTGTTCCAACAGCTATGGCTATTCTGAAAGGTTGCAAAACCTTTTTAGAAACAGTACGAAATTGGCTATAAATATACCTTGAATCCCAAAATTTTTACTTACTAAATTTTCTGATCTTCTTCTTCTGCACAAAATATTCCAGTGTGTTTTACAGCCTTCGAGTGGTTCGTTGTTCACCGGCGTTTTTGGTACCAATACTCCGGTGAGTTAAATCGTTCTATCCTGGGAGGATATATTCCAAAACCTCGGGTACTTGAGGGGAACAATTTCCTTAAGGACACACTGTGAATTCAGTGGGCTCGGTTTATTCTTATATTATTTTTTCATAGAAAATCTAAGGACGCCTGGACTAGCGCGCCCGCGCTCAGCGCGCGCTAGTCAGGTTTCTCACTGTCCCTGGTAAATTCCACTAGCGCGACCGCGCTAGTGAGGTTTCGCACTGTTTCTGTAGTTACAGAAAATTTATTGTTTTATTTTGCGGCGATACAGATTACTAACAATCTTAAGGAAATTATATTTTTATTATATTATGTTTGTGGAGATTAAAAACCTTTGTGTTTTCTACTCCGTCTGAATTTTACTATTCTGATTTGAATATATAAAAACTTCATCAGAAATTTAAAATTCAGAAAACGATTTGAAGAACATAAAAACTTCATTGTTTTCTGTAAAAAAGTATATAAAAACTTCGGTTTTTATTTATTATACATACTGTTTATTGTTGATTACTATATTGTTTATTGTTCTGGTTTTGCCATTGATTGAACTCTTCTGTTGTTTACAGTGAGAAATGGCAATTGATAACGGAAGTTCTTCTCCGACTGTTGCGGCAACGACGATAGCCTCGTCGAGCCGGACTGTTGTTCCACCGGCATAAAAATCGGGGAAATTTTCTGGAGCCAACTTCAAAGGATGGCAGCAAAGGGTGTTATTTTGGCTTACCACACTTGTTATGTAGAAATTCACTAGCGAAGAGCCTTCAGTGCCTATTGCGTACATGTCGTACAATGAAAAGTTCATGATTGTTGAGGCGTGGAAGCAGACAGATTTTCTTTGCAAAGGCTATATTTTAAGTGCTTTAGAGGATGACTTATACAATGTGTACAGTGCGATAAATACTTAGAAAGAGTTATGGGACACACTTGAGAAGAAGTACAAGACAGAAGATGCCTTCTTGAAGAAGTTCGTGGTTGCCAAGTTTCTAGACTATAAAATGATAGACATCAAAATTGTGGGAACCCAAGTTCAGGAACTTCAACTTTTTTTATGACCTTATTGCTGAAGGTATGGTCGTGAATGAAGCATTTCAAGTGGCTGCAATGATTAAAAAGTTGCCTCCTTCGTGGAGAGATTTCAAGAACTATCTCAAGCACAAGCGCAAAGAAATGAAGTTGGAAGATTTTGTGATTCGTCTCAAGATTGAGGAAGACAACAAAACAGTCGAGAAGAAGTCTCGTGGAAATTCAACGATCATGGGAGCTAATATCAGTGAAGAAACTGCTCCAAAAAGTAAGAAGAGGAAAAGATCTTCTGGACAGACTAAGGATTAGAAAAAAAAAGAAATTCAAGGGCAATTGCCACAATTATGGAAAAGTTGGTCACAAAGCCCCTAATTGTCGCTTCCCGAGAAAGGATAAGAAGAAGGGGCATGCCAACATAGTGGAGAATAATGCTGACATTAATGATCTTTGTGCAATGCTTTCGGAATGCAACTTAGTTGGAAATCCAAAGGAGTGGCAGATTGACTCCGAAGCCACTCAACATGTTTTTGCTGTCAAAGAAGCATTTGCGACTTACTCTACTGCTGGTCCGGAAGAAGAGATTTCCATGGGAGATAACTCAACAGTCAAGATTGAAGGTTATGGGAAGATTTTGACTTCCGGCAAGGTGTTAACGCTCAACAACGTTCTTCATGTTCCTACTATTAGGAAGAATTTAGTTTCTACTTCTTTACTTGTGAAGAATAGATTCAAATGTGTATTTGTTTCTGATAAAGTTGTTGTGAGCAAGAATGAAATGTATGTTGGAAAAGGCTACCTCACGGAGGGCCTTTTCAAACTCAATGTAATGGTTGTTGATACTATGAATAAAATTTCAGCTTCTTCTTATTTGTTGGAGTCAAATGATTTATGGCATATTCGTTTAGGACATGTCAATTATAAAACCTTGTGGAAGTTAATTAATTTTAGAAGTATTTCCTAAATTCGAGTATAATAAATCGAAATGTCAAATATGTGTTGAATCTAAGTTTGTAAAACATCCGTATAAGTCTGTTGAAAAGAATTCAAACCCTTTAGACTTAATTCATACTGATATTTGCGATATGAAGTCGACACCATCTCGAGATGGGAAAAAGTATTTTATTACTTTTATTGATGATTGCACTCGATATTGTTATGTTTATTTGCTTAATAGTAAGGATGAAGCAATTGAAGCATTTAAGCAATACAAGAATGAAGTAGAGAATCAATTGAATAAAAAGATCAAAATGATTAGAAGTGATAGAGGTGGAGAATATGAATCCCCGTTTGCAGAAATATGTTCGGAATATGGAATTATCCATCAAATTACTGCACCTTACACACCTCAATCCAACCAGAAAGGAAAAATTGGACATTTAAGGAAATGATGAATTCTTTATTAATAAGTTCCGGATTACCACAAAGTTTGTTGTCCATAAATCCGATAATCCCGAGATTCATGTTAATACGGTAATGGAATCAGATAATGCTGAATTCTTTGAAAGCATTTATCCGTATAAAACTGAATGCGAGTCGTTAAGTGAAAGACCTAAACGACCTCGGGAAGAACCAAAGGAAAATACTCCAAGTGTAGAAGATCCAAGGCGTAGCAAACGTCAAAGAACATCTACTTCCTTTGGATAATATTTTGTGACATTCTTGCTTGAAAATGATCCTCAAACTTTTAAAGCAGCTATGTCGTCTTCTGATTCAGCATTTTGGAAAGAGGCAGTCAATAGTGAGATTCAATCAATTTTGGATAACCATACATGGGAATTGGTTGATCTTCCTCCTGGAAATAAGCCTTTAGGTTCGAAATGGATCTTTAAACGGAAAATGAAAGCTGATGGCACTATTGAAAAACATAAGGCAAGACTTGTTGTCAAAGGCTATAGACAAAAGGAAGGCTTTGATTACTTTGACACTTACTCGCCAGTAACGAAGAAAAAACATCTATTAGGATGTTAGTGGCATTAGCGGCCGTGTATGGTCTTGAAATCCATCATATGGATGTTAAAATAGCTTTCTTATGGTTCCATCTATTAGGATGTTAGTGGCATTAGCGGCCGTGTATGGTCTTGAAATCCATCATATGGATGTTAAAATAGCTTTCTTATGGTTCCATCTATTAGGATGTTAGTGGCATTAGCGGCCGTGTATGGTCTTGAAATCCATCATATGGATGTTAAAATAGCTTTCTTATGGTTCCATCTATTAGGATGTTAGTGGCATTAGCGGCCGTGTATGGTCTTGAAATCCATCATATGGATGTTAAAATAGCTTTCTTATGGTTCCATCTATTAGGATGTTAGTGGCATTAGCGGCCGTGTATGGTCTTGAAATCCATCATATGGAACAACCTGAGAGTTTTATGGTTCCTGATAAAGAAAAGAAAGTGTGCAAACTTGTTAAGTCACTTTATGGACTTAAACAAGCACCCAAACAATGGCATGCCAAATTTGACCAAACAATGTTGGCAAGTGATTTTAAAATCAACGAGTGCGACAAATATGTTTACATTAAAAACACTTCAAGTCATGAAGTCATTGTTTGCTTATATGTTGATGACATGTTGATAATGAGAAAAAGTATGGCAGATATAAATGCTACAAAATGCATGTTAGCTAGCAAATTCGACATGAAAGATTTAGGAGTTGCTGATGTGATCTTAGGAATCAGAATTCATAAAACTCCACAAGGTCTAGCATTATCACAGTCTCACTAAATTGAAAAAGTACTTGAAAAGTTCAAGTATTTNGTACGCGACCAGATATAGCATGTGCTATTAGCAAACTGAGTCAATTTACAAGTAATCCCTATTAAATACATTGGATGGCAATGAAACGAGTTTTGGTCAAAGATTGATTGATTAATCTTTTTGGAAAAAATTCTTTACAAATTATTTAATTAATTAATTTAATTAATTAATGGAAAAAATTCAAATCTGGAATGACCTGCGACCCGCGAGCTGGTCCGGTCCGACACGTTTTTCTTTTCCGGATTATTTTAAATCTGTTTTTATATTTCCCGCAATATTCATACCTGTTCAAAACAGTTATGACTGTTCTGAAAGGATTCATACCTATTCCAACAGCTATGGCTATTCTGAAAGGTTGCAAAACCTTTTTAGAAATAGTACGAAATTGGCTATAAATATACCTTGAATCCCAAAATTTTTACTTACTAAATTTTCTGATCTTCTTCTTCTTCTTCTTCTTCTTCTTCTGCACGAAATATTCCAGTGTGTTTTACAGCCTTCGAGTGGTTCCTTATTCACCGGCGTTTTTTGTACCAACACTCCGGTGTTAAATCATTCTATCCTAGGAGGATATATTCCAAAACCTCAGGTACTTGAGAGAAATAATTTCCTTAAGGACACACTGTGTATTCAGTGGACTCGATTTATTCTTATATTATTTTTTCATAGAAAAGCTAAGGACGCCTGGACTAGCGCGCCCGCGCTCAGCACGCACTAGTGGGCGCGCTAGTCAGGTTTCTCACTGTCCCTGGTAAATTCCACTAGTGCGGCCGCTCTAATGCCCCGCTAAAGCCCGCGCTAGTGAAGTTTTGTAATGTTTCTGTATTTACAAAAAAATTATTATTTTATTTTACAACAATGCAGATTACTAACATCTTCTTCATATTGATGCAACACGCGTAAGTTTTTGAAGTTGTCAAGTTATTCAAGATAAATAATTGATCAACTATTCAACTTAAAAGTTATATTTTGTTGCCTCAATTTGCTTCTCGTTTTCAATGAGGGAGTCCCATGACCAATCAAGGGTTAATTTCAACTATGGTCATTCAACTTATCATTTATTTAAAAATATTATTTATTTATTTTTTATTATTTAAAAGTCATTCAACTTTACTTTTATAACTTAAAAGTCATTTTAGTTCAAAATTTATAAAATATTCTATAAAAATATAACATTACATTAAATTTAATTAAAAAAATTAATTATAGTGCCACATAATCTTTGATGGACCATGTCCAATTTAGACCCATTTCATCCACAATTCTGTTTGACCCATAACCCAAATAGGTATTAATATTTTGACCATTAGAAGGAAAAGAAGAGAGAACAATTATTTTGTGCCAAAAGCATCTTACTTTATTTGTTACCTGATAACCTTAATATCACCGCCTATAATTTCATTAAAAATATGAACAGAACCAGTTTTTGCATCCTTCGTATCATTTTATAATTTTCTATGAAGTTAAGAACTTAAAATACTATCATATCAATCTCAGAGAACATATAAATGTATCACTAATAGGTAAGAACAACAAGCTAATAAGAACCTATTTTCACAAATTACTATTCCATTAAAGTCAAAATGTTACTTATTAAGCAATACTAACAGACAAAAATACTGCTCAGTAAGAAACACCCACAATGAAATTGCACGGTGAAAGTTGTCAATACTCACTGCAATCATAGACAACCTATAGCGATAGTTTGGACAAAAAAAAGAAACAATATATTGTGTCATTGACCGTAAATGTTCAACCAAAACCTAAATAAATTCAAAAGATCTATTTTTCTAAAATTTCTTATACTTCTTTTTCTACAAATTAACCACAAAATCAAAGTGCTAGTCCAGTTAATTGTTCAAATATTAATAACCCATTTTGGTTATCAATTCGGGCTGAGGAAGAAATGGGTCTAACTTAGATATGGTCTATTGAAGCTTATGTGGTGTTATTATATTTTTTAATTAAATTTAATGCCATGTCATATTTTTTATTGGATATTTTGTAGGTTTAGAACCAGAATAATTTTTAAGTTATAAATGTAAAATTGAGTGATTTTTAAGTGATAAATAATAAATAAGTGATTTTTGTGAAATATAGAATTAATTGGATGACCTTCAATGAAATTAATCCCATATATCAATGATGATACTTTTTAATATTAGACGTCAGAATTAATTAATATCTATATATTGATTTGAAACAAGCTAAGTGATATGAGAGAAGACTTGATACAGTAGAGAAAATAACAAACACTCTTACATATTTTTCTTCCATTAGTGTACATTAGGGGTGGGCATTCGGTACTTCGGTTCGGTATTTAAGAATTTCGGTTTGGTATTTCGGTATTTGGTTTATCAATTGTGTATACCAAATACCGTATCAAAATATTTCGGTACAATTCGATATTTCTTATTTAGGTTCGGTGCGGTTTCGGTTTAAACCAAATCTATGTTATAAGACTTGTGCCTATTCAAATCTGTAGCTCTTAGGGTTGAAAAGATACGTTTCAACTTTTGAAAGCAATATAACTAGTATTATTTACTAGCATTTGACTAAACACGGAGGCAATGCGAGGAAGCATCTTATAATACCATCAACTAATACAAGAGAAAAAGTTGCACCTAAGTATTACAACTTACACGTAAAAAGCAACAATTCCTTTTATGCTTCTACTATAAAGTCATACTTTATCCTAGAATAAAAAGAAGGATAGTTAAACAGTCCATTCAAACAATGCCAAAGATAGTTAACTGCCTATACAGTATACACTTTTTATCTATGCTCCAAAATTTCTAGAAGTTCTTAATCTGCTTGGTGGAACCTTGCTAAAGCCTAAGGGTAAGGAATTAGGGAATTAGGGGTTTTAGATTTTTGAGGTGTGGGCTTAAAGTTATTGGGCTAAAAAATAAAAATAAAGTTGGGCTTGGACTAAACTATTTCGATATTTGCCCCCAGGGCCTAGCTCAAGTGGTAAAATGTGGTGAATTTGTGTTTAAGGTCACAGGTTCAAGCCCCCACACCATGCAGAGCAAAGCTTGATATTTAAGTGGAGAAAGATAAAGGGGCGGACCCATTATCCACCGAGTTTCGAAGGATGCGGTTGGTCCAAATATCGGCCCCAGACAGATTTCTCGGTCATACCGAAATACCAAAATATCAAAAATCCAATACCGTATACCGAACCGAAATACCGAAATACCGAAATACTAAAATTTATGTACCGAAATAAATCGAAATATCGAAAAAACCGAAATCGAAATACCAAATTAATTCGATTCGGTTCGGAATTCGGTTTTTCGGATTTTATGCCCACTCCTAGTGTACATTCAACCCTCTTTATAATGGCTTCACTTGTTTCGATAATTTTTGGTGTTTACAGTGAATAGCTGTTATACATTTATAACAACATTTGATGTTTAAATATTTTTTGGCCGTTATATATAAAATTATCCAAAAATCAATTATTTTCCCTTTTCTAATGTTACATATAAAAGATAAGAAAATTCTTCAAATTTAAAAACTCAAAATATGCATATTTCACAAGTTAAATATTGAAGAAAGCTAATATATCATTAATAAATTCATAACTAAACATATAAATTTAAACTCTGAGGCTTACTTAGAAAAATAAATTCTTTCAAGATTAATGAAAGAACTTTGTAATCGTAGCTTGTTTCGTAGATTTCATTCTCTTACTAGCGATATAACGCTTGAATTGGCAAAGATTTGTGTCCAAATTTTCAGCATAAAAGTATCCAACAGCTTTCCCTTGAAAGCAATCTAAGAGCTTAACAGTTAAATCTTCTATCTAAATATTATTTGGTCAAATGAAAAAAATACCATATGCGAATCTTCAAATCTTATGTCTTACGCGAAATAGAAACTTTGTTCAATGGAAAAAAATATACGAATATTTTTAGAATTATTATTAGTAACCTTAAAGATTATATATGGATGTTATATATAAGGATTTTGTTATAAAGAGGTTTGACTGTATAATATTTTATTTAAAAAAAAAAGCTATTCACTAATTTAATGCACCTTAACAGACAAAATTCTTTTATTGAAAACATTTTACCCAATATCTAAGACTCCCTAAAAGACCTCTATATAAGAAAATCAATGGTGATTTTATGAATTTGTACTAGGAGCTAATGTAGTTGCTCGAAGCCATTTATATACTCTATAAAAGTGATAAGATAACAAGGTTTATTATGATAAAAGGAAAATATAAAATTTCAGAGCATACTAATAACTTTTTTCAAAGATACATTGATACTATTATTGATACTTGCTTTGATTAGTATCATGAACAAATGACAAAATAAAAAAGGCAAGGGGAAAGTTCCTTTTGTAAGTAACGTAGAAGATAGATCTTCAAACTCCTGCCGTGCCGCCCCCATTGACCAAACAAATACGCCTCATTAGTGCATGAAATTTCAAATCCCAATTACTCTCCTTATCGACAAATTATACTACTAACAATTTATGCAGTACAACATTTCTAGTTTCCTTTGTCATAACTATCCATTGGTGTTGGTTTCAAAAACTTTTTCCAAAAACTGAAACGTTATTAATAAGAATTTTTTTTTGCAAATATTTAAAATTACTCTAGAATTCCTAATGATATTTGATTAAAAGACATGTAGAATTTTTTTTAAAGTTTCTTCGAATAAAACTTTTAACACCAATTGAAAACAAATGCTACATGATTCACGTCTAAAGCACTCATGACTGAGACTACTTCATGTTTACAAGTTGGAGCATGGTACTAACGGCGTCATTGATGATAACAAGGGAGGAACTGTTTAAGATAATTCCAACAGATTATCCAAAAGGTGCAGAGGCACGATCTTGAAATCCAATGCTACCCTTTGAACCACTCGGCCAACTCTTGTTAGTCTTCTGTATTCAAAAACCAGAAAATCAAAAAGCGTTATTTAAAAAAACACTATTAAAAAATATTCTCTCCGTTCCATTTTATGTAAACATATTTGACTGGACACAAAATTTTAAGAAAAATGAAATTTTTTAGAATTTGTGATCTTAAACAAGTCAAAAAAGGATCTAGAATATTTGTGTGGTTATAAAAGCTTTTTACTAAGGGTAGAAATGAAAGTTTAAGCCAAATTATTTCCAAATTCAAAAAAAGGTCATTCTTTTTGGAAGACCAAAAAGGAAATAGGTTCACATAAACTAGAACATAAGAAATAGCAAATTTCCGACTAAATTAAATCAGTCGCAATTTTCGACTAATTCGGTCGAACTTTATTAAAATGTGACCCGATAGGTCATCTTATATTTTAGAACCAAATTCTATGTTTCGAAGCCTTTAGAACCTCACTTTAGACTTCCTCGATTTATGTGCGCAGTCCGGGTATTGGCCGGAAGGCTTATATGTTAAAAGACTAATAAAGATAAGGAATTTTTGCCTAAAAACTTCATTTGAGTCGACTGATCAATATTTTTGGTAAACATACCCGAATCTGTGTTTTGACGGTCCCGGTAGGTCTGTATCCAAATATGGGACCTAAGCGTATGTCCGAAATCGAATTCCGAGGTCCCTAACTTGAGTTATGAATTTTTATTGAAACTTAAAAGTCTGAAATTTTAATAATTTTGAAGAATTGATTGATGTTTGGCCTTGTTGATATTGAGACTGTATTTTAGTTCCGAAACCCGGTACAGGTCCAAAATAATATTTATGACTTATATGAGAAATATGGTGAGAAACAGAGTTAATTTGACGTGATTCAGACATCCAGTTGAGGAATTAGAAGTTTTAAAGTTTTCTTAAAAATTTCATTCGATTTGGTGATAAATTCGTAGTTCCAGGTGTTATTTTGGCGATTTGATCGTACGTGCAAGTTCGTATGATATTTTTAGACTTGTGTGCACTTTTGGTTTAGAGCCCCGAGGGCTCGGGTGAGTTTCAGATAGGCTACAGAGTGAAATTGGGTTGGAAAACACTGCTGGTGCATCTGATGTTTTTGTAGGCCTCTGATCTTGCAATTGCGACCTCTGGCAGGTTCGCATTTGCGAGCTTCTCATCGCAAATGTGAATAGAAGTTGGGCCAACAGTTTTCGCATTTGCGAGTTTTCCTTCGTATTTGCGAAGGGAGTCTAGAAAGGGCAAGGATCGCAAATGCGATCATTGAGTCGCATTTGCGAAGATTCAAGGTCGCATTTTCGAACTTATCTTCGTATTTGCGAAGGCAACATAAGTGTGAATGGCTTTGCATTTGCAAAGCTCAGGTCGCAAATGCAACATCTGCAGGTGTGTAAAAGTGACTTAGACGGAATTTTTCTCCCATTCGTCAAATTTTCAAAACCTAACACACAAGAGGCGATTTTTCAAAGACCATTTCTTCCCCAAATCATAGGTAAGTGATTCTAAACTAGTTTCTTTCAATCTTTCACTACATTTTACAAGATTTCAACCTAAAATCTAAGATTTTCATGGTGGAATTGGGGTTTTTTGGGTAGAAATTAGGGATTTCGAAATTTGGGGATTTAAACCTCAAATTGAGGTCGGATTCCAAAACCAATTATATATCCGGGCTCGAGTGTGAATGGGTAATCGGATTTTGGTCCAAAATTTGAGTTTGGACCAAGCGGGCCCGGTGTTTATTTTGTTGATTTTTTCAGAAAGGCCTAAATTGAATCCTTGCTATCGTGGGTAGTTCCTAAGGCTTAAATTGAATCGTCTGGTTGATAATTGCTTGATTCGATTGGTCTAGAGGCTTGTGTGAAGGGAAAATTGGTGGTTGAGCTTTGAGTTTGGTCGTTGGAGTGAGGGAGGTGTCGTGGTTAACCTGGCTTAAGGGATTAGGTATTAATTGTCTATTTGCTACGGGTTTGAATGTTGGGTACAACGTATAGGTGAGGCAACAAGTATCTATGTGTTGTTGTCGAGTCATAGCATGCGAGTGTGTTTTATTCTTATAATTGTTGTTGTCACAACCCAAAATGCAAACTCCGGTCGTGATGGCGCCCAACACCAGGGTTAGGCAAGCCCACACTTAAATTACTAAGGATTTTCCATACTTGATTAAACATCCCAATATGTGCCAAGTTTTAAAGTTCAAAACATTAATTGAAAAAGATAGTAAGCTATTTTTAACCGAGAGCAGTCGTAAAGAGGAGTGGGCCAATATATATATATACAGACCCGCAAACCAAAATAACTACTACGTGTGTGACAGGAACTAGTGTCACAAGTCCTACGAGTATACTAACAGAATATACAAAAAATATAATATACAGTTCCACTATCTGAAAGGAATAGACGGGAAATAAGCAAAAGAAAACTCCATGGTGCTGCCGAGGATCGTCAGGAGAAGCAGCTCACCGTGAAGTCAGGTCCAACTATGATCAGAATCGAGCTCCGGTCTGATAACCAAATACACCAGCCTCAAAACCTGTACAATTAAGTACAGAAGCGTAGCATGAGTACATAAATAAATATGTATCCAGTGAGTATCCCGCCTAACCTCGAAGAAGTAGTGACGAGAGGTCGACTTGACACTCACTAAGGTCCAACCAAATGATTAGCAAGATATAATATCAGTAACAGACATACAAGGATGATAAAAGCAGTAAACCTTTAAAATAACAGTAAATTCAATAAATACTGGAAGTAAATATACAATTACTACTTCATTATTCTCTTATTTCCTTTAAAAATATATCTGACCACTCAAAATCCATAAAAAGAATTCTTAACAATTTAACATGCGCATACAGGATAAGGACAATCGGCATGAGCCATCATAATGATCATATATGTGCACTGCCGAGGGTCGAACGACCCGAATCATAATATATATCTTTCAATCTCACCGTGGCGTACGGATCGCTCCCATGAGAGTGGGGGAAATAACACTCCGCTCACAGAATGTAAATTGCGAAGCGGTCACATGAACACACAATCCAAACATTTATTCTTTATAAATTACTTTTCGTGATCAATTCCTTAAAATTACTTAAATTCCATGATCTCAGGGAAAACAAGCCGCATGTAACATGAATTCACTAAACATATAGTTCATTTCAAGGAAAACATAAGGTATGATGTAGGCCTAACTATCGGGACATAACAATAATAGTCGCTACGTACAGACTCTTATCACTTTGCGCGTACATATCCCCCACAAACATTAGCACGTAGTCATTTAAAGCACCTAAGGGGACAGTTCCCTCTTACAAGGTTAGAAAGGAGACTCATCTCGCGTCGCACCTACTCCCCGGGTCAAGAATGCGCCCGAAACTCCGAACTCGACACCCACGGACTCGAAACTAGACACATGTTATACAAATACATCAATTTATGCTCAAAGTATGGAAATTCTCCTACTACTAAGTCAAATTCATCATTCTTGAAGAAATCCTAAAATCCAATCCCGGGCCCGCATGCACTGATCCCAAAGATTCTCGAATGAAACACTCACTCATAGCCTAAGGATCATTAATATACGATTTTTGTATGATTTCATAGCCAATTCACGGGTAATTTTCTAAATTCTCGAAGGCCCTAGGTTACTACCCAAATTCCTAAATTTTCCACTAATTAAGTAGTTAAATCCTACTAAGAATGCATGCATTAACCAACTTTAGGATAGAATTTACTTACCTTTCAGTGTTTGGGTCGTGGAGCCCTTTTTCCAAGCTCTCAAGTGTTCTAATGGAGGAAGAAAATGAAGAACCCCGTATTTTAAAGAAACGCACTACCTGACAGTAGTTCCGCACCTGCGGCTCGAGGACCGCACCTGTGGCTCGAGGACCGCACCTGCGGCTCGAGGACCGCACCTGCGAGCAAAGGCTCGCACCTGCGGAAAAGGACGAGGAGGCTTGGGCTCGCACCTGCGGAACTTTATCCGCACCTGCGAGAGATGGGCTGCCCGCTGGGGGTCACAACTGCAAGGTTGGGACCGCAAGAGCGGTCCCGCACCTGCGACTGGGCAACCGCACATGCGGTCACGCCAGACAGGTGCACCAGCAACTATTTCGAGTGGTTTTTGGCCTCGTGTGGTGTCCGGGAGGCACCTGGGCCCACCCGAGCCCCCTTCAAAATATACCAACAAGTCCCAAATCATAATACGAACTCGTTCGAGCCTTCGGAACACCCAAAACAACGCTAAAACTCAAAATCACACCTCAAAACCCCTAGAACCAAACTTAGGAACTTTATGTTTTCTTGACTTTGCTAACAACGCGCCGAACCGACCTATACTACTCGAAATGACACCAAATTTTTGCAGGCAAGTCATAAAATAACATAGCGGAACTATTCCCGGTCTCGGAATTCCGTCCGGACCTCGATAACTCAAAAACACGTCCCAAACCACAATAGGAACCTAAGGAACTCTTATTTCAATATTGGGCGCCGAAACGCTCCCGGTTCATCCAAAACCTATTCTGAACATACGCCCAAGTCTGAAATCATCATACGAAGCTACCGGAAGCGTCGAAATTCGATTCCGAGGTCGTTTACTTAAAATGCTGACTGAAGTCAAACATGGCCTTAAAGGCCACCTTAAGGAACTAAGTGCTCCTATAGCACTCTAAAAACTTCCGAATCCCGAATCCCGAATCACCAGTCCTCGCAAGTCATAAGTCATAATAAGCTGCTATGGGAATTTTCATTTTGGGAAACAGGGTCCGATAACACCAAAACGATCGGTCAGGTCGTTACAGTTGCCTTCCTTGATCATACTATCCATGTTTAGACTAGTTTATTGTTATGTTGATAACTCTTATAATGTTTTACGGAGTTTGGTATTGGTTGAGTATTGACTCAAGGTTAAGGTCGGTATTATGGAACTAAATGTTAAAGTAAGACTTGTTCTTGATATTTATATCTCCCTGTTGTTATTGTTTATTGTTTTGGTGAGGGAGAGTGTTAAGGTATATCGAATAATCAAATTCTTATTCATGTTGTTATCCTTGTCTTGTGATTTCCCCCAGCATGTCCCCATCTCAATATTTCTTGCCTTGTTTCTTTCATTGTTGCTATTGGTATCTATATTGTTATACTACACAGGTTTGTTTGTAGGTGTCTTGTCCTAGCCTCGTCACCACTTCGCCGAGGTTAGACTCGACACTTACCAGTACATGGGGTCGGTTGTACTGATACTGCACTCTGCATTTTCTGTGTAGATTTTGGTACTGGACCGAGTTGACACTGAGTTAGCTGCTGACTTCATCTGATCGGAGACTCAAGGTAGTCCTGTCGGCGTTCACAGGTCCTGAAGTCCCCGTCTATCCTTTTTGTTTACTGTTTTCTTTTATTCAAATAGTTGTACTTCTTACAGACATGTATTTGTAGTAAATTCTAGAATGCTCATGGATTGTGACTCCAAATTCTGGGTAGTTGTGTATAAATATTAAGACTGTTATGGATTTCTGCACTCTTTTTAACTTATTTTAGATTAATTATTGTAAATCACTGAAAGGGTTAAGAAATAACTTAATGATCTCTAATGTTGGCTTGCCTAGCAAGTGAAACGTTAGGCGCCATCACGGTTCCGACGGTGGGAATTCCGGGTCGTGACATAAAAATACATGTTAATTTTCTTTTATAATTTTTAGCTCAAAATTGCGACTCATTCAATCACTCAATTACGTGAAAAATACTGCGAAAACATTTTTTATGGTTTGCGACTGAATCAGGCGCAAAAACTAAAATTAAAAAAGAATTAAATTAAATGTTTCGACCGATTTGGTCAGAATCTGCAATAAAAACGAGGTTTGAATGGTCAATGGGATTTGTGATCGAATCAGTCATAATTTGAAATTTCAAATTTCAAATTTGCTGGTCAGAATCTACAATAGAAACGAGTTCTGACTGGTTAACGGGATTTGCGACTGAATCAGTCGCAATTTGAAAATTCAAATTATCGGTCGCAAATCTATTATTAATTATAGCCCTATCCCCTTTTTTCTTATTTCTTCTTTCTTCTCTAGTTTTTTCTCATTTTCTTCTCCCCTCTCCTTTTCTGCCCCCACCCGCTATATTTCTTGATTTTTCTATCTAATCTAACTATACAAGGTATGATTTTCCTCTCTCTCACTCTCCCTCTCCCTCACCCTCTCCATTTCCCCGTCCAGCCGCACCCTTCCCCCTAAATTTTTTGTTCCCAAGTTGTTTAGCTCATTTTTGGTGGAGGAATCCGGTGGCTCATCTCCCCTCCGGTGGCGGTTCGGCAGCAGATCCGTTGGTCGTTTTCCAGGTATTTTTTTTTTTTTTGCATTAATTTAGCAAAATAGTATGCATAAATTAGCTATATAATTTGCAAGATAGTATAAATAAATTAGCAATAATTTTTTTAATATAATATGTATATAGTGACTAGTTAAAAATTTAGTTTTTTAGATTAATTAGCTATTTTTTTAGTTATATGTTCTTGTGAAAATGTCTAGTATACTTGTATGTATCCAATAGTAAATCAAGAAAAAAATTAGAATAATTTGGGTATGTTCTATAAGTATGTAATTCTTGTTTATACAAAAAAATAACTAAAGAAACAACATAAGTTCTAATACTTCTAATAATTTAGGTTATAATAGTTAAAGTTGAAAAATATTTTAATGAGTTAGAATATTTATACATTCAAGTTAGATTAGTTAAGAAACAACTTAAGTGCTAATACTTCTCTGTTTCGATTTTTCATTTGGAAATTCTCCATGCCCTATCTATGTGTTAATTATATTATTTATTATTGGAAAGAAACGAAGAAAATGCAATCAATTAAGTATTAGAGTGCATTGTATGCTAATGTGAAATAAATTAGATTAATTTAATGACATCTTCGTTTATTATGTTTATACTGTTATATTGATTACATATACTTTATGTTATATTTGTTATGTTAAATTTATGGACACAAGCGGCTGGTGGCGTGAATAAAGGTATAAATATTACGTAATAATCTATTTTAGTATTAATTTGAAAGTTGATTTGTTTTCTTGATTCTTTTACTTTCTTTTCTTTATTTCTCGTGAAAATAATAAATAAAGGTCGAGGCAACGAGATTGGAGTACAACCATCCTCTAGTCGTCCACCAACAATATTATTCACTGGGGCATCATTTTCCTAAGAAGAAATGAAAGCTATGCGTCCAAAAATGGAACAAATGTTGCAAGAATTTCAAGCAACTCAAGCTTTGATCCAAAAATTATTAAAAGAGAAAAGCAAGAAAAAAGCTGCAATGGAGCCTGAGTCTGAGTTTGAGGAGGAGACTGATTTTGAATAAGCTATTTGAATGTTTCAGAGTTGAAGTTAGAGACATATTCAAATTATGTTGTTTGATAGTTAGTTGTTTGATTAGTTGGTTGAATTGTTATAAATATTACTGTCCATTGTAGTAAATATTCGATTTTGGATGGTTATATTATGTTTTTGGATTGTTATATTAGGTTTTTGGTTAATTTTCAGGTGTTTGGTTGGCTGTTTTATTTAGCATGTGGTGTAATTAGAAATACAACACGATTCTGCTTAAAAATGTCCAGATTTGCGACTGAATCACTCGCAAATTTCACCAGGAATTACCCAGATTTGCGATTGATTTAGTAGCAAATTGAAAAACTTAATTAAGATTTGCGTCTGAATCAGTTGCAAACAGAGCATTTATTTTTAATTAATTAATAATCAATATTTACGACTGTTTCAGTCGGAGTAATTAATTAAAAATTAATTTTAGTTTTAATTTTCCGACATAATCAAACGAAATTTTTTATTTATATTTATTTTTTAACTCTGGTCATCGACTGAATCCGTCGCTAAATTTGTGACTGATTCGGTCGTAAATGGCTTAATTTTAAATGTCCCTATATTTTTCAGTTTGCGACGGAATCCGTCGCAGATTTTTGACTAATTTTGTCACAAATATATAGCGACCACGTGTTTCTAACTGACACTTTTCAATCGTAAATCGGTCGAAAAAATACGATTTGCGACTGATTTGACAGTCACAAATTTGTTGTCTTTTTAGTAGTGAAATAAAAACAGAAAATTTTGAGTCCACAAGTTTCTTGTGTGTCCTTAAGGAATTTAATCTCCTCATAGTTGTCCAAGATTTCAGATTTATTCTTCCTAGGATATAAAGGAATAATTGTTCTGTGATGACGACACTACAAATCATAGAACTTCGACGAACTCAAATGGCAGAGCAAATCACACTAGATGCTTACGTGTTGCTTTGAAATCAATACAGAAATGCAGAAGAGAGAGAGAAGAGTTTGCAGATTTTCGGTGATAAAAATGAGGCCAAGCCTCTGAATTTATAGGCAACCAGTTGGAGTTTCAACAGGTGCTTATGCACCTGAAATATGTGTTTTTTTGCCAGAAATTTTAAAAATTTATGTTTGGAAATTAATAATTTAACCTGCGAATTTATTATAATTTCACGCAAAGAAAATAAATAATGGAAAAACGGGAAATAAACTTGGTCTAAAAAACTTATCAATCAATCATATCATTTGACCAAATCCAAATCCGAAGTCGAAGCAGAGCGAGTAACAATGGCGCGAGGCACCACTTCTTATCAACTCTTTTAAGAGCTAGAAGATGTGCTTCTTTATCTAAAGATTTTCTTATCATTTTTCGATGAGGGACAAAGTGCCTCGGTAAAAGGAACACTTCAAACTTTTTGTTTTCCTCCAAATCTTTTTCCTCTATTTTTCATTCACACCGCTTTATTTAATTAGATAAAAACCCAACAATCTACCACATGAATGGGAAATGTCTATCTGAAAATATGCATGAAAAAATTGTGTGATTCGCAAGTAAAGATTAATCACATCTGGATAAGTAGGTTTCCCTTTGAAATTTTCCTAGTGAACATATGTCGGATATACTCAATCAATCGGTAGATTTAATTTGAACCGTTAAACTTTGATGTATACCTAGACATCCATACATCACACAATCAACCCTTAACCATCTTTTGGTTCTTATTGTTGCGTCCGTTTCAGCCATGAACATCGCCTGATTTCATAAGTGCATCGAGAACTGGCCTTACATAATTCTCCTTGAAGCGGCTTACACTTCGCACTTATATGGGTGATTGCTATACATGTTCTCCCGTTGATACACTATTTGATATACCCCATATCTAACTTAGAAACCATTAAAAATCCTTAAAGCTTTATCCTTGTACGTAACTGAACATTGTCTTCATCATGAGAATGGACCAAAATTTTATTTGACAATGTTGAACCATTACTAATGACTTTATTTGATCTCCTTAAACCTAGATCTTGGGATTTTCAGTCTTCTAGGTAGAGTTACCACCACGGTGACTTGTCCTCTGCCATAGTCCCATTACCTTTGATGACTTCTCAACTGCCTCTCTAGTTAGACCTTTTGTAAGTGGATCTGATACATTATTTTTTGACTTTACATAGTCAGTTGTGATAATTGCACTAGATAGTAGTTGTCTAACGTATTATATCTTTGTTGCATGTGACGAGATTTCACATTATACATAACGCTCCCAGCCCTTCCTATTGCTGCTTGACTGTCGCAATATATGCATATAGGTGCCAACAGTTTGAGTCAAAATGGAATTATCTTCCAAGAAATTCTGGAGCCATTCAGCTTCTTCACCAGCCTTGTCTAAAGCTATGAACTCAGATTCCATTGTAGATCCGGCGATGCATGTTTATTGGACGACTTCCAAGACACTGCTCCTCCACCAATAGTAAATTTGTATCCACTAGTGGATTTTGTTTCAGTTGATTCGATGATCCAATTTTTGCATCATTATATCCTTCAATAACTGTGGGATAATTATTATAATGCAATGCGTAGTATTGAGTATATTCTAAATATCCCAAAACTCGTTTCATTCCTATCCAATGAGCTTGGTGGGGATTACTTGTGTATCAACTTATCTTACTTATCGCAATAGCTATATCAGGTCATGTACAATTCATGATATATATCAAACCTCCCAACACTCGAGCATATTCCAATTGAGACTTACTTTGACATTTATTCTTTACAAGAGTATGGTTTAAATAAATTGACGTTCTTGCAAATTTAAAGTCCAAATTTTGAAATTTTCAAGTACCATTTTAATATAATAATATTGAGAGGGGTCTTAATGATCTTAATTCCCAAAACTAAATCGGCAACTCCTATATATTTCATAGCAAACTTACCAGTAACTATGCACTTAGTAGCATTTATGTTAGCAATGACGTTACTCATTATTAATATATCATCCACATATAAACAAACAATGACTATTTGATTCAGAGTATTCTTAATATAAACACATTTGTCAGACTCATTGATCTTGAAACCATTTGGTAATATTATTTGGTCAAATTTCGCACGCCATTATTTTTGTGCTTGTTTTAGTCCGTAAAGTGACTTAACAAGTCGACGCACCTTCTTTTCATTTTCAGGAACCACGAACCCTTCATGTTGTTCAAAATTCTTCCCTAAAATCTCCATTCAAGAATGTTGTCTTCACATCCATCTGATGGATTTCAAGACTATACACGACGGTTAATGCTATTAACACTCAAATAGATATAATCTTTGTTACCAGCGAGTATGTGTCAAAGTAATCAAGACCTTCTCGTTGTCTAAACCCTTTGGCAAATAATCTTTCCTTATATGTTTCAATAGTACCATCAGCTTTCATTTTCCCTTTGAAAATCCACTTAGAACCCAAAGGTTTATTTTCAAGAGGAAGATCAACCAATTCCCAAGTATAATTACTTAATATTCTATCTCACTATGGACTTTTGTTACACCCCACACCTCTCCCCCACATATGAAGTTGAAGGTTAATACAATTTTAGTACGACCAACCAGCTGGCAGCATGTTATAAGGACAAAAAGGCGGTTATCTTTGACCAAATTGTGCCAGTTGTCCCACCGGGCACAGTGGCTGGTGTGAGGCGATCCTTTTCGCATTCGGGGCGGCAAAAATTCCTAGACTTGGTATAAAAAGGGCATTATAACTTTTCTCTCTTTCATTCTAGGAGATATCAACAACTTTAGTTTGCCAAAATGCTCTAAAACCCCTTGAGAATTCTTAAATAATCTAAGCTAAATAAAAGGCAAATCCAGTGGGATTTAGTGTAACTACCACCGTACCATTGATCTTCTTGTTACCCTAATTTTTTTTGGAGATTCATTGGAGGCAGAGTTGATCATCATAAAGACCTAAGGACTCAGAAATCGTAGTTAGTTCTTCAACAAGGTATGTAAGGCATCTTTCTTTCTTGGCATGACTTGGTGTAAGCGTTTCTTTCTATATGATACTTATGTTATAAGCCTTTCTTGATAGATATGTTCATGTCCTTTATTCATTCTTTAACGATGGAATTTCCTTTCAAAGATGTTCCAGGAAGGTATCGTAAGGTCGTGAAGTATGATTCACTCTGAGTCTAACCTTGATGTATCTTGAATGTGGTCTTGAATTGCACTTACATGTATATGTATCTATTTTACCTTACCAAGTCGCACTATAGTCAACCGGGTATGTCACATATTGTATAACCACTGATCAGTTGGGCATGATGAGATACGATATGAAATGCTTACCAAGCCCTTATGTGGCTAGGTACGACCGAGTCAGGCTGGGTATAGAATGATGTATTATGTGAGATTACCGAGTCCTCTTGAAACTAAGTATGCCGAGTCCTGTTGAGGCTAGATGCATCCGAGATATCCTGAGGCCGGGCACGACCAAGTCCTCCTACTGCCGGTTACAATCGAAACCTTCTGAGGCCGGGTATGGAGTGAGTCCTATTCGAGGACAGGTACGATGTGAAACGATGTGATACGATACGCCATAAAGAGCGGCTGAATGATACTATATTATATATTTAATACATAGCCCCAATGAGTGGTCTCTCTTTTACAAAACTTGCATATATTTGAGATTCATGATTTTCTCAGTGTACACCCGAGTGACTTATTTTTGGTATCCAGGTTGAAGTTGTGTACTCATACCTTTTGCGTTATGTCTTCGGTTTACTTTTATATTATCAGCTTTACATACTCAGTGCATCTTTCGTATGAATGCCCCTTCTTTTGGGCGTTGTGTTCATGCCCACAGGTACAGATAAGCTTGGTGACATTCCTCTCCATCAGGGTGTATATTTCAATTGTTGGTTTTCGTACTCCATTTATTCAGAGTAGCTATTAAGAAGTCGATAGGTACTGAAGTGTATATTTCAGTAATTTTGGGTACGGTGGGGCCCCGTACCGACCAAGTTGTGTGTGTGTGTGTGTTGTGTATGTCGTGCACCCTCTTTCCTCGCGGAGATCGGGTTTATGACATTCGGTTGAGACAACTCTTTCCTTTTAGCAAAAGGGTTTATGTTTTTGAGAGTCGCCACCTAACGATTTTTAAAGGTGCGTTAGGACACCAAAGGGGTTCATTTACAACTACGTTGTTAACCAGAGATAGGGTAAGAGCTTCAAATTATCCTAAGGGGAAGGTGTTAGGCACCCCTCAGGATCCACAAGTGTGGTTCCCGACCAAACAACTTTTGTGAATTTGTACAGCTTAGAAAACAAATAAATAAAGGCTCAAATAAGAGGGAATTTAAGTCTTAAAAAAGCATGTAGATGTTTGAAAATAGTAAAGAAGGTTAGATTTTGAAAGGATTACGATCTAAGCATATAAAGGGTATCCTAGGTTTATAATAATATGGATCACATCAATGCAATAGCCGGTATGACAGTCCTCGAAGAGGGGCTACACGTGGTATTAGCGCACCGGTCATCATATCCATATTCTAACCTTTCCCACCCCGTAAAATTAACTAAATCGAGTGTTGGTCTCGACCTTTATTGCATGTTGTTACCCGTCCCTTCCTATCAGTCCCGGAGGAATTTAGGACTTTTATCCTATAAGGGAGGTGCTAGGCAGACCCTCAAGTTTTAAAGGTAAAAATTACTAAGGCGACACATAATAAAACATATAGGACTTCAATTAAGGGGAGCATGGAAAGCAAATAAAAGGCTCAAGTATACCTCCACGCATAGTACACATAACCAACATGACTCATACACAGTTAAGGTCCAGATTTAGGTTCAGATCCTAAGCATGGTATCTAAGTGATAACACAAAGACAGATTTATTGCATAACTCAGAGAGGAAGTCTTAATCAGGCTTGCCTACTGGTTTTAAACATGCTGACAGTTGAACACTAATCACAAAGGACAATTCTGGTTTTATTTCTTTATGGCTGATTACCTAAGACTTGCCTAGGCGTGTAGCAGTTATGATAATTTCAGGTCGTTATACCTAATAGCATGCAGTTCTAAGTGTTGCAAATATTCAGAGACTAATTACCAGTTTGTTAGAACAGGAGGACTGTTTTATACATCTTTATTTAGACTAAGTGTAGTTAAATGAGTACGATCATATAACATGATGTCTAATGCAGAATGATGCATATGCAGTTGCTAAAACATGATCTCTAAATGCACATAGAATCACAACATTATGCACAGTTTTAGGAATAACATAGGTGACATATTTTAATCGTTGTTTACCTAGAACATGATCTCTACGTGTATAGCATGATGAGACATGATTGCAGTTTTTGTTACCATTATTTATTCTAGGACATGACTTCTAAATGAAGCTTCAGGACACGTTTATATGAGCAGAATCACATAATAGCAATTTACTTAATTATTTGTCCTATAGGCAGGATCTCTAAGTGAGAGCAATGAATGATGACATGTTGAAAGGAAAACAATATATATGAGCCTAAGTAACATGATATCTAATGCATGGCATGTTGTACCTAAACATGGCTGCTATTGCGCATAGAGAGAGAGAGTAAACCTAGGAAGCATGATTTCTACCCTTGATTACACTACAACATGCATATTACCCACCCATTTTCACTATCCGACCCCAGAGTTGTGTACAATTAATTATTACAGACCATTGAATAGGAATTACATAACTGAAAGTAAAGAAAATAAGAAGTTAACTATAGGGAGCTTACAGTATAGGTCCAGATCTCCATGTCCTCAATGTCAAGTAATGTTTCACAGCCTTTTAATAATCCGGATGTGTCAGAGTTCCCTAAGGACCTCAAGGGATCCTGGGTAGTGCTCATACCCATATTTCATAGCCAAGATAGAGTAAGTGCAGTGTGGAATGGCAGCCTTTGTATGTCAAAGTTCAGAGAGAGCTCAAGGGTCCCAAGGCAATGCTCACACAGAGGGGGCAGAACTTAATGATCTAAGAGTAGAGTGAGAGTGCTCAACATAGTTTTGAAAAGGTTAAGTAAGAAAACAGTTTTGAAAATGGTAAGTAAGAAAACAGTTTTGAAGAGGGAAACTTGATTGAAATAGTTTTATAACAAAGAAGTTTAACCACTAAAAGGGCAGGAACACCAACAAGTTCAACATCACACAAAGGACCAGGAATAGTCCAACAATCACAAGCAGGGGTAATGGGATTTGAGGGACAAATACAGAGCATGTGAGGGCAAACATGTAGCAGGCAGTACACAATCAGAAGTTCCTAAGGATTCAGGGGATTGGAGGATACAATAAGGTATAGGATTATACTAACATAACAAGACCAAATAGTTCAAGACAATATGATTTACCCTAATCAAACTAATGTACCAAACATAGGCATGAATATTCACATAGAATATGTATCAAGTACATAAAGACATGCTGGTTATGACAAATAGAGTATAACTTATCATGTGAATGGAGTTCAGGATCCTAGTTACATGTTGAACAACAAAATAATAAGTAAAAGCAAATTAGAAACCCAATGAATTGTGTCACACCTCCTTTTTCCCGAAAGGGTGGGATATGGGAGTTTTTCCACTTTAAGTGACATAATCAAAAATGAGATTATTTATTTATTTAGAGTCGCCACTTGGGATAACTATATGGTGTCCCAAGGCACCGGTTTAAATCCCAAATTGAGGAAATTTGACTCTGTTCTAAAGTCCGCGAAACCAGAAGACCGGGTAAGCAATTCTGTTAACCCAGGAGAAGGTGTTAGGCATTCCCGAGTTCTGTGGTTTTAGCACGGTCGCTTTAATCATACTCGACTTAATTAAATTGTTTAAAATTACGTGTTTTGGAAACTATGTGCATTTACCTTTTTTGTCGCTTTTAATTACTCGATTATTCGTGATTATGGAATTATTTTGAAAATGAGTCACGCATACGTGTACTCTTTTTGTTTGGCGCATCAAGAATCATGTCACGCGTACGGGTACACAATTCATAACACTTAATTATTTAAGAAAGCTTGGCCAAAGTCGCGTGAGCGCGTACCTTGATTTATTTTTAAAAAAATCATAATTAGGTCACACGAACATGTACACAATCGCGATGATAGATTAAGTTGTGCCTAAAGTATACTAGCGAATTGTTAATTATTTTTCCTAAACTAATCTTGAGATTAAAGTAAAGTCATGAGGTATGGAATTAATCTTTGAAACAGACTACATGTGTGTAAATCCGTTTTATTTGGCGCGTTAAAATCACGTCACGCGTACGTGTACACAATTAATAATACGTTATTAATAACACTCGCCTCTTTACACTAAGTTGGCATATTATTTATGGATGTAAATACTGCTTTCAACCAAATTTCTACTGTTTAACTATGCTACATGGATTTCGACACCTCAAATAAACTAAAACTTCACTATGAAGTTTCTCCATATCTTAGAGGCATCAAACATACACACAACCATTCAATAAGTCATTGCAAATTTAATAATTTTATGCATTTACAATATCGGACTCGTCATTATAAATTCACTCTGTTTGAAAACAGATGCTCAATTATATCTTCTTGTGTAGTAGGAGCAATTTTTAGCCTTTTTCTTAAGTCATAATAATCAGTTATTGGAAAATATAGTTTATCAACCTAGGAATTGACTTGAAAATATTACTTACATGACGATCTTCAAAGTATTTACATGCTTTTCATTTATCAATTAAGACTTTAAGAGCAAGGTCTCGACAATAGTGGCGGTAAGTATTTCTTTTCATAGTCAAAGAGAAGAGCTGGGTAATAATCAGAATAACTAATTCATTTATTTCTTATAGTATCTGAGGCTATCAATTACGTCGTAGTACTTCTCATCAATAACCAAACAAGTTCATTATTGTAGACAAGCGCACTTATGTATCATATTTTTCCAAAAAAAATGCAAGCCATGACTTTGCAAAGGCTTATTCTTCAAAAGAAGTGGAAAGGGAAAAGGGTTGGCATGGTAAGATGAAACATCTCATGAACATATTTGTATGTAAATAAAATGCCTTATCTGAGCAAAATTAGTCATAGAATTTCTGGAAAACTAAAAATTAGCTATCACAACTTAGAT
>ML310751.1:0-26029 GCA_005239505.1 Nicotiana paniculata
CATATAGCCCGTTTGGCCCGGGACCGTTTAGCCCGGGCCCGCAAAACCCAGGCCCGCATAGCCGGGCCCGCTTAGCCCGGCCCACTTGACCCGTTTGGCCCGGCCCCCGCCCGTTAGCCACCCCTATTCGAAACACCAAAAACAACGCAACAACACAAAAATCACATCAAATTCAAGCATATGAACTTTGGAACTTCCAGACTTCGCCAACTATGCCGAAACCAACCAAAACACCGAGGATTGACCTGAAATTTTGCACGCATACCCAAAATGACATTACAAACCTGTTCCAACTTCCGGAATTCCATTCTGACCCCAATAGCCTATTTTCCACTGCCGACCGAAAATTGCCAAAAATTAACTTTCGCCAATTCAAGCCTAATTCTACACCGGACATCAAAACTTAATTCCGAACACACTCCTAAGTCCCAAATCACCTAACGAAGCTATCCGAGCCATAAAATATGTATTCCGAGGTCATTCACCAATAAGTCGACTCTCAGTTGACTTTCTCAACTTTTAGGCTACTTTAAGAGACTAAATTCCTCAATTCTCACCATGACCACTCCGGACCCAAACCAACTGACCCAACATTGCAAAAAAACAAGCTAGCAATATATGACAAATGCAAAAATGGGGGAAACGGGGTAAATCTCAGAGAACGACCGGTCGGGTCATTATGAAGCCCAAAGCCTATGGTGAAATATATCAGTATTAATGTTAATGTCATATAGTTTAGGTGAGAAATCTGGGTATGTGTTTGACTAAAATAGTCAAAGACTCCAATTTGACTATATGACTTATAAATTAGTAGTTTTAGACCCTTCCTTATTACAATGCCTTAATCGCGTTACACAACTTTCCCTCTTCTACAAAAATAGCCAAAATTAGGATGGCCTAAAGTGATAAAAATCGGGCTAAACTAGGTCATAGCCCAATCTCATGACTTGATTTAGGATTTCTACTTTGGGTGTAGTGAAATTCAAACTCATTCCTCAAATAGATAGCAACTCCCTCAAAAATTAAAAAATAAAATAATCATCGAAGTATACGTTTTACGTGACTTTGAATGAAACCAAAACTAAAATATACCTTTTCCTCAAATTGTGTATACGTTTACGTAACACAAAGAAAGACTAAAATGAACACTCGTAGAGACACTTTTAGGAACGAATTTCTAAAAAATAGGAATGATGTACATGTCACGACCCAAAATCTCTAAGGTCGTGATGGCGCCGAACATCAATGCCAGGAAAGCCAAATCATTAATTAATTGAAATAACTTTCCGATTTTAACATATTTATGAAAACATTTTCTTTCAGTTTATTACATAATAACCAAATAAAATCTGTTAATTAACAACATGGTTTGAATCCTACATTAAACAAATATAACCCAACACATATCCTAGAACCTGGTGTCACAAGTGCATGAGCGATTTCTAAGAATTTATACAAACATTACAAAGCCTGTCCGAAATACAACTGGGCAAGGAAATTTAAAAATGAAATAAATACAGTATGAAGGAGACTCTGTTAGCTGCGGATCGCCTCCGGATGATGCAGCTCGCCTAAGTCTCTGAATCCTCCACATTACTATGAAAGTACCTGTGCAATAAAATGCACATCAAGTGTCGCATGAGTACAAAAACAACGTGTACTCAGTAAGTCGCCCGCCTAACCTCAGAGAGGTAGTGACGAGAGGTCGAATTAGACACTCACTAAGGGCCAGCAATTTATTTAACAATGTAAGATGAACACGATAAACATGTAAAGGTAGTAAAGCAGCATGTATATATGGCAGTGAACTCCAAGTAAATACTGGAAATAAACAACAGATACCACTTTCTCATTATTTTCCAAATATCTTAAATAAACAATTTCCTCTTTGTTTTCCCCCAAGTATCGTAAATCAACAATTAACTCTTTATTTTCTTCCCAAATATCTTATCACTTTAAAATCATGTAGAAAATTTTTAACAATTTAGCATGAGCATACGGGATAAGGACAACCGGCCTGAGCAGTCGTAATAATCACTCCGTGCACTGCCGAGGATCGAACCGCTCGTACCAAACGTGCATTCTAAATCCGCCGTGGCGTACGGACCGCTCCCATGAGAGTAGGGGAAATAACACTCCGCTCGCGTAATGTAAATTGCGAAGCGGTCACACGCAGACATGCTCAATAAACAATCCACCCCGAATACGTCGGGAACACAAATACTCAAATAAATGACCGATTTCTCTTTAAAAACCAAAAATAGTATTTAAATCCCTTTTTCGAAATTCACTTGCCGAGTTCAATATAACGTTTAATAACACAACCTTATTCAGAAATACAATTGCCCGCGAAGGAAATAAATTCTCTTTTTAGATGATTTAGAAAAATAAACTCTAATATTCCTTAGTCATTAAATTACAATTTCGATTATAACCCATGCAAATAATCTTGTATTTATCATACAAACGGAAGGAATTTACTTACCTTGATGCCTGACGAAACTCCCCCTTGAAATGCTCTCCAAAATCGCCCATGACAAATGAAAAATGGGTGAGAAATGACAAAAACCCGACTTTAAAACATTCTGCCCAGGCCTCCTTTTGCACCTGCGGTCAAATAGCCGCTCCTGCGGCTCCGCACCTGCGGAAATTCGATCGCAGGTGCGGCTCTTACTCAACCCAGCATTTCTCGCTTCTGCAGTCCCTTCTCCGCACCTACGCTTCCACAGGTGTGACCCATCTTCCGCACATGCGGCCTCCTTATCTCCAATTCAGAACTCGCACTTGCGGCGCCTTAGCTGCACCTACGGAGCCTTAGTCGCACCCGCAGCTTCGCACCTGCGGTCAAAGCCTCGCAGGTGAGGTCACACCAGATGACAACATCCTTTAGCCTTCTTCAACTTCAAACATCGATCCGTTAATCAACCGGAATCCACCCAAGGCCCCCAGGACCCCGTCCAATTATACCAACCTCTTCCAAAACATAATGCAGACTTGCTCGAGGCCTCAAATCACATCAAACAACATTGAAACCACGAATAACACCCAAATCCCAACTTTATGAACTTAAAATTTTCCAACTTCTACATCCGATGCCGAAACCTATCAAATCACGTCCGATTGACCTCAAATTTTGCGCACAAGTCATATTCAACATTACGGACCTGCTCCAACTTTCGGAATCACATTCCGACCTCGATATCAAAACTTCCACTTCCGGTCAGATTTCTCAAAAACCTCAAAATTTCTATCTTTAGCCAAATGACTTCAAAATGACCTACAAACATCCAAATTCACTTCCGATTGCGCTCAACTCCAGAATCACCATACGGAGCTATTCCCAGACTCGAAATCCCAAACGGACATCAACCTCACTGGAATGCACTTCAATCCCAAATCCATGAAATCCTTCTAAAATGCTAGCTTCCACAATATACGTCGAAACGCTCCTGGGTTATCCTAACCCCGAGCCGGACATACACCCAAGTCGGAAATCATTATACGAACCTGCATGAACCTTTAAATCCTAATTCGGAGGTCGTTTACTCAAAATTCCAATCTTAGTTGATTCTTCTAACTTAAGGCTTTTTAAATGAGAATTTTCTTTCCAAATAAATTCTAAACTTCCTGAAATTCAATTCCGGCCACACCTACAAGTCATAACACCTGAAATGGAGCCGCGCACGACTTCAAACCGATGAACGACGCGCTAGAGCTCAAAATGACCGGTCGGGTCGTTACATTCTCCCCCACTTAAACCAACTTTCGTCCTCGAACGTGCTAAGAACTGCTCTGGAGTTACTTGAAATCACTGTTTAACATTTTGAGCACCTGCCCGTGCTACCAGAACCCAGTTGAGTACATTAGCTTGATCAAATCTGAGGATTCCTGCTGTTATCCATATTAAAAGCTCAGAATTCATCCAAACACCCGAAATTTCTCTGCCAGGGCTAGTTCCAACATATAAACATCGTATCAACTACCACCCGATAAACCCGATCATGACTGCATACCTTTGCTGAATCAGCACCATGCACCACATAACTCATCATCTGACCACAAATGGCACTCCCTGAATCTTAGTAGCCAAAATTCCACGAATCTGATGCTCCCAATGCACCTCATGATATATATGCATACATCCTGCTATAATGCTGACGATACCACCACAACGGAGGAAATGTGCAGAAATTCATACCCAACTGTAGAGTTAACAAATCATTGAATACCTCATCTTGACTAGAATCATCGCTTCATTATGAACCTGAATAATGGTATTTGTTCTTTAATACACACTTCACATCACCTTATCGCACTGATCCCTGATCCAAAAATTCCGTCTCACCCAGTATGAACTGCTCAGACAACAAATCACCCCAACATGACCAACAACCTCACATGATACCACATCGCGCTAATAGACCATAACTCGAACATAATAAATAAGAAATGAATCAGGAAGAGACTATTCAACTCACACAACTAATATGAACTTTTCTTAGAAATTAGGAAATAAAACACAAGAAAATAAATACATATTAACCCTTCTCATCATCACACAGTTGCGGAGTGCAACCCGATTCGAATAACATACCCGTGGCGGCGTGCCACCCGATCCCACATAAAATTTACATAAGAAGATATATATATATATATATATATATATATAATTTATATATATTTTCTCACTATTACGAATTATTGAATATCGATCACAAGCACGCTAAGCGCATAATACCATCTTGGGGAGACTGATAGATCCGTAGGCTACAAAACTCAAGCACAGCTGAGGTGCAATATATATATATATACACTTTGAATCTCAAGAGCTATCCTGCTCACATAACATCCCCACTACGCGGGACCTCGATACATAAGAAATTATCAAAGCCGTTTCACAACTCACATGGCATAATCACAATAACACACGAATCTGACGAAGACAGAACAACATACGTTGTTCTAATACCTTTCCATGAAAAGCGCTCTACTGAAAGGAACATGCTTGGCTCATACGGAGCCCATAATCATATTTAAATCCATCCACAAATATCGAGCCACCTTGCTCGCACCAACTATTAACCCACTTCCTCTCATAATATTCAAGAACAACCATCATAACCGGGACAAACACCCCACAATCCACAACCAAATGAACTGAATGCCTCTCAGGCATAACTTCTCAAATAAACAACATTGCACCCCCTTTTTTCTTATACTCAGTCCAAATCTTCAACCCATCAAGTGATTACATGTCACATTTCATACAATCTTTCCGCGGTCACACTTCCACAATCTTCCACACAAGGCAACAAGTCTGCCCATCCACCGCTGGCCATACTACGCTGTAAGACAATTCAAGAACTCATAACCAGGGTACAAAGCCTCTTCCACCGAATCTCAATCTCAAGTGAAGATAACACCAGCTTATACTGAACTTTCAAATCACTTTTCCTTGCTCTTCTGAGCTCATGACATCCTTATCTTCACCGAACCGCAACCTCGATTCATATTCCCAGTTACATACTACTTACCGCACTTAACATGCCAATATGAGGTAGCGCAAGAATTTCCATCATAGCTTCTGAACCACCAATAGGGTGAACAATTCATCACATAGAAACCTTTTACTTAACTCAATTCAAGAGTACCATCTCAAAACACGAGTGAATTCCCACAATCACCTAACATGCAAATCCTTGAGTAGTAGTCCATACCACCATAACCCTTCCAGGATCCGCCTACACCTGACAGGCCATAGCACTCAAATGCTCCCATATGAGATCCGTTACGACGGCCGACAAGCCCCGCACACACCGACACAAACCACATGCATAACTAAATCACATCAAAGGAACCGATCACTATCGCAAATGTGACATTTCAACCATCGCTAATCAATCTATCTTCTTTTAATCATCTTCAATTGCCTCAGGAATAATAGCAACTTCCTTCAACTTATAGCAAACTCAACCCTCACTCACCCTAAGTGACCTTGATTCACGAGAATATGCTGCTTAAATCCCGTAACCCGTCTCATACCCTCCTGATAATCTCTTCTTCAATCTGAAGTTTATTCCTCTCACTCCTCCAATACTATCTTGCATGATGAAACATATCATAGAACATTCCAACCATCCTCCTCTTTCTCAGAAATTACTCTGCAAAAGCTCGATTCTCGATCTTATTGCTGCCTGGAACCCTTAAAAGCCGCATTCTTAACCTTTGAACTCACTAGGACCGCTATTGAGAGTCACCCACTCTAATATGCCCCGAATACAATCAACTCCAAGGCTCTCCTAGCAGAGGAACCCCTTTTCAATGAAATACGTGACTGAGTCACTATCCTTACAACTCGCCCATGCCTTAAGCATAAATTCTAAATCCTCCAAAGCCTAACCCTGATCCGACATGGCCAACTTTTGCACATATTCATCAAATCCCACGCACGATCACCTTTTTACCCCTTTCCCTTAGCTGAAACAACTTTCCAACACACCGACAATCCGCAATCCTATGATAGCACAATCCTACAACTCCACTGCAGATGGTGGGACTCCCCCACTTAGCCTGAAGCTACTCCTTGCACCACACTAGACCCTGTCGAGATCCTTTCTTCTTTGATAACATGATCTTGCTCTACCAATCCGTCCAATTCCTCCAAATCCTCTTGCTAGCACTCCCTGAATACTCAAATTCTCTAGCATCATTCTCACATTCTGCCTCCTACTGACTGGCCACTAGAACCCCTCACAGAAACCTGCCAACCCTACAATTGCTAACCTATTCCTAGAAGACAAACCACTTATGGAAATCACCGGCAGACACTTCCAATGATGCTGAAATGCACGCTCCCTGCAACTTCAATACCCTATACTACGCCCTGCTTACGCCCTGCTTCATTTACCAATTTTACTAGTCTGTCCGCTCCTCAAGGACATCCATTAAAAGTGCGACAATATCTTCGAAATCCAAGCTATGATGCCGTTTCCCCCACTTCGCAACTACTCGACTTCCGCTTCTTTCGCATGGCCTCCTAGAAATAGAACTACCACCTAGCCTCACTTCAGGATCAATCTCTGCCAACCGCATTCTTCAATACTTCTTCTCAATATTCTGACCCCACGCAACCGAAGAAACCATAGCACCGACAAAGTTAACACATTCCATTCGATCAATGACAACGACTACACATCACCGATGCATATCCCATCTCACTTGAAGACACCCAGTCTTACTACTTTATCAACTTCAACCAGACCATTTAGAATCCAAATGCCTTTCCCCATGCCGGAACAAAACACCAAAATCTCGAAATCAAACTCGGAAAAGACCTCCCTTCAAACCATTCATCACCCCAAACATATGGGAAAACATTCTATCATCATAACGACATCGCGCGACAACTAATCGCAAGCATCATCACTACCTGAGCATAGCCTTAAGGCTCCCAGAAACATAGCTACTGAGCTGAAACAACATATTACCCTTTTTGTAGGGCCATAACAACAACCATGACCAATTACACATAGAAGCATCTCGAATTACATTCGTAGCACCATTTCCATTCCTCAAATTCCTGATCCATAGCAATCGCTTCGCGACGCGTAAGATTGAGTAGGAATGAACATACGCATAAGCCTTAAAGGAATCAACTCGCACGATGAGGAATCAAGAAGAGAAGTAGTCCTAACAGCCCTGTAGCCTCTCGAAGATAAGTACAGACATCTCTGTACCGATCCGCAAGACTCTACTAGACTTGCTCATGATTCGTGAGACCTACGGGAACCTAGCGCTTTGATACCATGTTGTCACGACCCAAAATCCCTAAGGTCGTGATGGCGCCGGACATCAATGTCAGGCAAGCCAAATCATTAATTAATAGAAATAACTTTCCGATTTTAACATATTTATGAAAATATTTCCTTTCAATTTATTACATAATAACCAAATAAAAATCTGTTAATTAACAACAATTTTTTGAATCCTACATTTAACAAATATAACCCAACACATATCCCAAAACCCGGTGTCACAAGTGCATGAGCGATTTCTAAGAATTTATACAAAAATTAGAAAGCCTATCTGAAATACAACTGGGCAAGGAAATTTATAAATGAAATAAATACAGTATGAAGGAGACTATGTCAGCTGCGGATCGCCTCCGGATGATGCATCTCGCCTAATTCTCCGAATCCTCCACATTGCTATGAAAGTGCTGTGCAATAAAATGCAAAGCAAGTGTAGCATGAGTACGAAAACAACGTGTACTTAGTAAGTCGCCCGCCAAACCTCAAAGAGGTAGTGACGAGATGTCGAATTAGACACTCACTAAGGGCCATCAATTTATTTAACAGTGTAAGATGAACACGATAAACATGTAAAGGTAGTAAAGCATCATGTCTATAAGGCACTGAACTCCAAGCAAATACTGGAAATAAACAACAGATACCACTTTCTCATTATTTTCACAATATCTTAAATAAACAATTTCCTCTTTGTTTTCACCCAAGTATCGTAAATCAACAATTACCTCTTTATTTCCTTCCCAATATCTTATCACTTCAAAATCATGTAGAAAACATTTAACAATTTAGCATGAGCATACGGGATAAGGACAACCGGCCTGAGCCGTCGAAATAATCACTTTGTGCACTGCCGAGGATTGAACGGGCCCGCACCAAAAGTGCATTCTAAATCCGCCGTGGCATACGACCTGCTCCCATGAGAGTAGGGAAAATAACACTCCGCTCGTCGAATGTAAATTGCGAAGCGGTCACATGCAAACATGCACAATCAACAATCCACCCCAAATGCGTTGGGAACACAAACACTCAAATAAATGACCGATTTCTCTTTTAAAAACCAAAAATAGTATTTAAATCCCTTTCTCGAATTACTTGCCGAGTTTTATATAACGTTTAATAACACAACCTTATTCGGAAACACAATTGCCCGCGAAGGAAATAGATTCTCTTTTTAGATGATTTAGAAAAATAAACTCTAATCTTACTTAGTCATTAAATTAAAATTTCGATTATAGTAGCATTCTAACATCACATACAAGATCGCAGGTACAACAGGTAAGGTATGCTAGTGGGTCATAGGCTACCCGGACATGGCATAATAGTAGCTATACACGGAGTCCCATCACCTCGTGCGTACGTAGCCCCCCGAAAGTAATGGCATATGCTTAATTAATTCACCTAGGGGGATGATTCCCCCTCACAAAGTTAGAAAGGAAACTTACCTCGCTATGAATTTCCAATACCGGCTTCCAAGCCCCTCCGATGACTCCAACGGACGCACAATGATCCGAAACTACTACATAACGGCAAAGCAATGAAAATTCATCCTAATACTCACCAAAAATTCAGATTATATACTTTCCCAACCCCGCTCGGAGAAATGACAAAAATGCCCTCGGGCCCACGGGCCCGGAAATCCAAAATTCTCGAAGATACATTCTACCCATAGCCCTACTAGTTCAATCATGCAATTTACTCTACATTCCATGCTCAAATTCGGGCTAAATTCCTAATTTACATTTTCTAGGTTCTTCAAAAATTTCCCAAATTCCTACCAATTTCCATGCCTAACCCATGCATATAATCTTGTATTTATCTTACAAACGAAAGGAATTTACTTACCTTGATGCCTGACAAAAATCCCCCTTGAAATGCTCTCCAAAATCGCCCATGACAAATGAAAAATGGGTGAGAAATGACAAAAGCCTGACTTTAAAACATTCTGCCCAGGCCTCCTTTCGCACCTGCGGTCCAATAGCCTTCCCTGCGGCTCCGCACCTGCGAAAATTCCATCGCAGGTGCGGTTCTGACTCAACCTAGAATTTCTCGCTTCTGCGGTCCCTTCTCCGCACCTACGCTTCCGCAGGTGCGACCCATCTTCCGCACCTGCGGCCTCCTAAGCTCCAGCGCAGAACTCGCACCTGCGGCGCCTTATCCGCACCCGCGGCTCCGCACATGCGGTCAAAGCCTCACAGGTGCGGTCACACCAGATGACAACAACCTTTAGCCTTCTTCATCTTCAAACATCGATACGTTAATCACCCGAAATCCACCCAAGGCCCCCGGGACCCCGTCCAGTTATACCAACCTCTTCCAGAACATAATGCGGACATTCTCGAGGCCTCAAATCACATCAAACAACATCAAAATCACGAATCGCACCCAAATCCCAACTTTATGAACTTAGAATTTTCCAACTTCTACATCCGATGTCGAAACCTATCAAATCACGTCTGATTGACCTCAAATTTTGCGCACAAGTCATATTCAACATTACGGACCTGATCCAACTTTGGGAATCGCATTCCGACCTCGATATCAAAACTTCCATTTCCGGTCAGATTTCTCAAAAACCTTCAAATTTCTATCTTTAGCCAAATGACTTCAAAATGACCTACAGACATCCAAATTCACTTCCGATCGCGCTCCTAACTCCAGAATCATCATACAGAGCTATTCGCAGACTCGGAATCCCAAACGGACATCAACCTCACTGGAATGCACTTCAAGTCCAAATTCATAAAATTCTTCTAAAATGCTAACTTTCACAATATGCGGGGAAATGCTCCTGGGTTATCCAAACCCCGAGCCAGACATACACCCAAGTCTAAAATCATCATACGAACCTGCAGGAACCTTCAAATCCTGATTCGGAGGTCGTTTACTCAAAATTCCAATCTTAGTTGATTCTTCCAACTTAAGGCTTCTGAAATGAGAATTTTCTTTCCAAATCAATTCAAAACTTCCTGAAATTCAACTCCGACCACACCTACAAGTCCTAACACCTGAAATGGAGCCGCTCACGACTTCAAACCGCTGAACGACACGCTAGAGATCAAAATGACCGGTTGGGTCGTTACAGTACACGCCCGCGTGACGCTATTTCGGTTTCTCTTTGACAACAAAACAAAAATACGCGCTTGCGCAACTTTATTCATCTCTTTAAATGAATTCAGTGTCGAGAATTTTGTACACGTCCGCGTGACATGATTTTTGACACATCGCAATCTCAACGGTTTTACGCATACGTGACCCGTCTCAAAAAAAAAACTCTTTGAATATATTTGAATAATAAAAGCGGTAACATGGTAAAAATGCATACAAGTAAAAAAGCAGTAACTAAAAAATTTAGGCTAATTTTAATCAGTAAGCGACCATGCTAGAATCACAGAACTCTGCCTAACACCTTCTCCCGGGTTAAAAAAATTCCTTACCCGAATTTCTGGTTCGCAGACAATTTAAACAGAGTCAAAATTCCTCGGTTTGTGATTTTTAACAAATAAATGGTGTCCTGGAACACCGTAAAAATCTGGGTAGTGACTCTGAATAAATAAAATAAATCCCAAAAATCCAATAATGTCACTTAAAGTGGAAAAACTCCCTTATCCCACCCTTACCGCTGAAAAAGGAGGTGTGACAGCTCTGGCGACTCTACTGGGGATCGAACCCAGAATCTCTGGTTCAGGGTTCAAGAATTCGAGCTTGTTAATTTGATTTTACTTGGCTTCATTAATTGTGATATTACTGTATCTTTCTGTGCCTAATGTGCTAATTGTCATTTATTTACTGCTTTGATATTTATTTGAACTGTATTTTAATGGCCTTCTTATGCCTCCCTTCTGAGTCTTCTAAAAATTGGTGCACACGTTCGCGTGACCCAACTTTCTATTAGAGGTCATACCAAGTAAGAAATACGGGGATGGACTAGCCACTAGGCCGGATAGCCTTTCGTGCTACCGGTACGTCGCTCCCACCCCAACTCGAGTTGTCCGCTCGGGTAGCCAAGTAGGAACCTCATGCCGGATCCCTACTAGGAACGATTATCTGCATCCTGTACATTTTTGACTTAGGGGACTCAACACAGGGGTTGGGTCCGCCTAGCACAGGTGTACCAGAAACAAAAAGACCATCCTGATGCATCCTACTTGCTATATGTGCATAATTTGTCGCGGTTTGTTGTTGACCGGCTAAAGAAAGAAAGAATAACAATAGAAAAACCAAGAGTGAGGAAAGATAGAAATTTACCAGTGTTGAAAAACCTGATATTTGAAAAATACCTCGGAACTCTGTCAAAATTTTCCGGAAAAAGAAGGATTTCAAAATAATTGAAAATGGGGAGAAATAGAATAGTTGCAAATGAGCCAAAATGAGAAAAAAAATTTTAAAAAAATTAGTCAAAAACATTTTTCTTTAGTTATGTCAAAACTGACCGAAGTACATGGGTCTGATTCTCATCGGATATGAGATACGTAGGAAAACCACATCGGTGCCGACACCACTTTTCAAAAAAAAAAAACAAACAAAAAATGTCCGTCAGTTAAAATAAAACCGACCAATCTTCGGTTAAAGTCTTGCACCGTTCTTGCCAAAATAAGCCTTAGAACATTTTACATTGTCGAATGGATATTTCTCGTTAAAGAACGAATTTGTCTGTCACTTTTTCCGAAAAGTACCTTGTTTGGCCTCGAAACTTTGCTCAAAGTAAGAAGGGGCCATTTTTTGCAAAAATGACCACTTTGGTCAATATTGCACAAATAAGCCACTTTAGGAGAGTTTGTCCTTTAAAAATTAAAAATGAGTCTGTTGTGTCAAGATTAGAGGTAATCCTAATCCTGTTTGCTCACAGGTGAAAAATGAACACTATCCAGACTCTGCAGCTGAACAACGTAGAAGATGTTCCCCTACAACTCCAGATGTGGTGGCAAAGAATTGGTCGGCAAAAAGTTGGGATCTCTCGTTGATATTATGAATGTCAAACCCTGAAACGACTTGATTAAAGCTTTGGTAACCTTTTGGGATCCGGCCCACAACGTGTTCCGCTTCTCAGATTTTGAGCTCACACCAACCTTAGAAGAGGTCGCCTGATTTGCGGGTTTTGGTCGAGACTTAAGGAATCAACAAATCATCTTTCCAAGACCTATGTTGGTGCGCCGGTTCTTTGAGGTCCTTTTAGTTAGCCGGCAACTCGGAAAAGTCCGAGTATCCAATGGGTGTTGTTCATTCTATTTCCTATATTCCAGATATGGTTTCTTAGACGGATTTGAAATACATGAAAAAGGCTTGACTAACAAAAAAGATAAGCATACTTGGAGAATCCATCGCCGGTTTGCCTTAATCATAACATTTCTGGGTGTTATGGTCTTTCCTAATGCCGAAGGGACTATTGACGTTCGGGTGGCCAAAATCGCCCAGGTCTTGACCGAAAAGAAAGATCATACTCTGGCTCCACTCATATCATCTGACATTTTCCGGGCTTTGACTGAATGCAAGTCGGGAAAAACATTTTTTGAAGGTTGCAATAACATTCTCCAGATGTGGTTGGTTGAACATCTTCGTCACCATCCAAAATTCATGAGCTATGGTACCGATAAAGCCAACTTCATCGAGGGTAATGAAGAGAGAGTGAAGGATTACCCTTTTCCAGAAGGAGTCGAGGCTTGGGTTGATCATCTAAGGTCTTTACGAGCAAACCAAATAGAATGGACTTTGGGATGGCTCCCACTCAGAGAAGTCATACTTATGTCCGCTGCCAGGAATCATCTACTGTTGATGGGTCTCAGAAGTATTCAACCATATGCACCCCAAAGGGTTCTGAGACAATTGGGCCGTTATCAAGTGATACCCGAAGAGGACGATTTGAGCGTCCAAGTCATTGAGTTACACCCCGAGGCCCCCTTACCTGAGGCCTTAATTCAACAAAGTTTGAATGGGTGTCGATACTTGAAAGAAGATACCCAGGTGCTCGATCTTGCTAGAGGGGAAATGGTTCCGGGATATGCCGTATGGTTTGAGAAAAGAAGTTTCATTGTTGAAGAACCAGAACCCGATCCGGAAAGGCCTTCCAAGAGGCCTCATGTGCAAGCTTTTGATGATAAAATTCAAGAAAGGCTAGCTTGGGGCGAAAAGGAAAGAGAATATCAGGCCACTATCCATGCTTTGAAAGACAAATTAAGAAATATGGAGTTTGATAATCAGTTGCAGGCACAAGTAGTCGAGGGTGAAAAATGACAAATGACTCGAGAGAATGAGGCGTTTCGTGCCCAAGTCCGGAGTCTGAAAATAGCCCTCGAGATGCCTGTAAGGAGTGAAAGAGATGAAAAAATCATTAACAATCTGAGGTTGAAGGTTCATGAATATACCTTCGATTTGAACAAAGTTGAAAAAGACCTGTTAGAGGCCCAAAGGAAGTTAGCAAAAGGAACGGAAGAACAAGCTCGTCAATTAAGGCAAAAATATGGCAAAGAACTTGCCATCTTGAAAGAAATACTATTTGCCATGGGGAACGAAATGGTCCAACAGACCAAAGATTTCAGAACGGAAAGGGAGCATTGTTATGAAAAGATTGGCCAGTTAGAGGGACCGGTGCAAGAACTACAAGAGCAGAACAATGCAAATGCCCAAGTATTAGAGGCTCGAGCACATCAAATATGGCGCTTACTTCAAGAGAAAGGGATCATACAGAACAAAATCCAAGAAATAGCTGACTACGTGGTGCAGAAATGCCACGAGTGAAAGAGTATGACCACTTCCATGTTCTTTGCCACCATGATGACTTTCGTCCACCAAGTAATAGACGACTAGGATCGACTTCAGGGGGATATTGCACACAGAGCGGCACAGAGACCCGCCAATTCACCACAGGCCCAGAGAAGACAACCAGAGGCTCTCCTTTATTATTGATGTTTTGTTTTTTGAGACTGTATTTTTATTGCTTTCAAAAAAAAAAAATATTAAGTTGTTTTGTTTTATGTCTAGAGCCTGTACTTTTCTTTCGTGTTGATTAATGTTTCCAAAAATCACTTGTAATGAAAATAACTATCTTTAATAGTCTACGTAATGATCTGATTTATGCGGCGTCATGATACGTAGGCAATCCACATAGGATTTGATCATAGCCCTCAAAGAAAAGAATAAAAGAAAAAACAAAAATAAAGAAACGAGAGAGAATATTAAAGCCGGGATGAAACACACAGCTGTTGCAAACATTTTAGAAAAATATTTAACTGCTTAGGTGCATCGCATCCCAACGTGTGATTCCCTATGTGTTAATATCTCCCACTAACCAATTCGTTTACTCTCAAAAGATTACTGCTTTTAAGGTGGTTAGTTTGTGGTGGTATTCTGGCGACACATCCTTATTTCATTAGATCCAAAGGAAGTATCGCAATGACATCACAAAGTCACCTATCTATTGTTGAAACAGAGGATGGCCCCACTTCGGTTATCCCTCAAGAAGAATCGGCAGTCGCCGAAGAAAATAGCAATGACGTATGCTAGATATGTGGGATGCTTGTTCCAACGGAAGGGAGCCACCTAACTCCATCCCCGGTTTCCCTAAACTGATTCCAAGAACCGGAGGGGCCACCAACGTGCCAATGTCAATGCCAAACCCATTTGTTCCATTTGGGTTCCCAACCATGGCCTTAAATTATACCAGAATACCTTTTGAGGTTCGCCCCCAAGCACCATCTTCTGGATTACCCTCTGTGGTATTCCAACACTAGCGCGACAGAGTTTTGAGCCGGAAAATTTTACTTTCCAAGCTCCTTCATTCCAGTTGGATATTGCAGGGGTCACTCCGAATTCTTACCCGCATTACCCACAACTTGAATCTCCAATGGAGCCAAAAAAGATCTTGAAAAATATTAAACAGGATGAGATAACCCAAAAGATGAAGAGCATCGAGCAAAGTTTGAAAAATATCCAGGGCCTAATCGGCCAAAAGAGCGTATCATACGCTGATTTATGCATGTTCCCTCATGTGCATGTACCTGTTGGTTTCAAAACTCCAAAGCTTGAAAACTACGACGGGCATGGAGACTCGATCGCTCACCTGAAGAGATATTGCAACCAACTGAGAGGAGTAGGAGGCAAAGAAGAGATACTGATGGCTTATTTCGGGGAAAGCCTTACGGGTATCGCCTCAGAGTGGTACATTGATCAGGATATCTCCCATTGGCATGTGTGGGATGATTTGGCTCGATACTTCGTAAGGCAATTTCAGTACTATGTGGATATAGCCCCAGACAAAAATTCTCTGTTTAATCTCAAAAAGAAAGCTTCTAGGAGTATGCCGTTAAATGGCGGGAACAAGCATCCCGAGTAAAACCTCCCATGGAGCAAACTGAAATGATTAGTATCTTCCTGCATGCCCAAGAGGCTAATTATTTCCAGAATATGATGTCCGCCATGGGCAAGCTGTTCGCGGAGGCCATTAAAATTGGCGAGATGGTAGAAAATGGCTTGAAGACAGGCCGTATTTTAAGTCAATCTACTTTGAGAGCCACCTCCCAAGCCATTCAAAGCGGCTCGGGAGGCCTGGCAAACAGAAATAAGAAAGAGGAGGGAGCCATGATGGCGTCATGCCCTAGGAATTCTCGACCCCCTCAGGAATATCCACGCCCATTTCCCAGAGCTTCACAACACTATTATCCTCATCATGAAGCAACTTATGCCATGTCTCCCCTCCCTTATGCAGTGATGAACACTCAGCCGCAGCCCCGGCCACAGCAGTACAACCAAAATAGAGCTCCACCTCCTAGAAATAACCATCCTCACCAAGCCCAGTATAATCCACGCCCTCTTCAGAACAACTACCCATACAATACCTACCCTCATGAAACACCAAGGAGACCTACTTTCACTCCTATCGGTGAATCATACTCAAGCCTGTTGCCAAAGTTGATTCAGATGGGACTGCTGCAGCCCGTACGTCCAACTCGGCAAAATCCAGAATCGGTGTCATACAAACAATGAACCAGTTGTGCCTACCACTCGGGAGCGGACGGGAACCATACTGAAGACTGTCGGACTCTCAAGAGAGCAGTAGAAATCAAACAACCCATTGAAGATGTCCGCATTATGTTCCGAGGGCTCCGCGAAACAAACAACTAGCCTTGAGCCCTCTCAGAAGATTAGAACTGAAATCAAAGATGCAGAGAGTATATGTGCCGAAGGGGACATATGTTGTGAAAAATCTGGCCGTCGTACGTAAGCTGAATGAACCTCTGATCATCAGCCGTCGACCGCAAATCCCGATCAAAAATACAACTACTGTCCCCTGGAATTATGATCAAACACTGGTAACATACAAAGGGAAAGAGGTCAGAGGGGAAGTCAATGAAGCAAAACCCACTGGGAAATATCATAACCCAGAGGAGTTGAATAAAGCCAAGCATAAACGATTTCCCCTCAAAAAACCCATCACTGCCGAAGAAGCTAAAGAGTTCTTCAAGAAAATGAAAATGTCTGAATATGCCACAATTGAAGAACTCAGGAAAACCCCTGATCAAGTTTCACTTTTGTCTCTGTTGATGGGCTCAAACGAGCATCAAAAAGTACTCCTAAAAATGCTGAATGAAGCGTATGTACCAGCTAAGACCTCAGTCGAGCAGTTAGCGAGAATGGCTGAGCGCTTCTTCGAAGTAAACAAAATTTCTCTCAGCCGAAATGACCTACCTCCTGAGGGGGCCTCTCACAACAAAGCCTTACACTTGACAGTTAAAAATGAAGGATATTACGTGAAGAAAGTTATGCTTGATGGAGGATCCGGGGTAGATATTTGTCCCCTGTCGACACTTCAAGGAACGGAAATCGGCATTGAGAGAATCAGGCAAAATAAAGTTTGTGTCCGCACCTTTGACGGTATCAGAAGGGACACCATTGGCGAAATTGACATATTCATGACAATTGGCCTTGTGGATTTCACAGTATCCTTCCAAATCCTAGATATGGACACCTCTTATAACTTCCTGCTAGGAAGACCTTGGATTCACGCTGGTGGGGCAGTGTCATCTACTCTCCACCAGTTGGTCAAATTTGAACATGAGAATTAGGAGATAGTGGTCCACAGAGAGGATACAATCAATATACAAGGATCCCTCCGTCCCTTGCCTCGAGGCCAGAGAAGGTAGCGAACATATTGTTTACCAAGCCTTTGATATTGTGCTTGCTGATCAGCACGAGGAAGGTGTTCCGTGCCCATATCCTTTTTTTTCCAATGTGTCAATCATGGTCGCTACCGACATGATCTGACACGGGTACAAACTCGGAAAGGGGCTCGGGGTATCCTTACAAGGCATTACCGAGCCAATCTCTCTGCCTGCCACCGAAAAGTTCTTTGGCATCGATTTCCAATCCACAAATGATGATGTGAAATGGGCCAATGAACATAAAAACAATGGATGAGACCTGCCTCAGCCTGTCTCATACATCACTGAGTCCTTCATCAAACCACAGTACATTGAAGAAGAAGAGAAGGGCTTTACGATCGAAGAAATTGAAGAAATTTGCAGAGCCATGAGACAAATGTTATATGAGGCTCACATGGTTCGGTCAGGAGAAGGATCGAGCACCGCAGAGATCCAATACATGGGTCCGAATGCCAAACTGCATAACTGGAAAGCTGCTCCCTTCTCAATCAGACGGGAATCTTGGTAGTTGATATTTTGCTGTCTTTTCTGCACTTCGAGTTATTTCAGGGTTTAACTCGAGTGTTTTTAATTTTATTGTCTTTAAATTCCGATGAAAACCCCCCTGTTATCTTCAAATTCAATGAAATGAAATCAAAATTTCACCGTCTATTATTCTTTCTGATTTTGTTATGTTTCTTATTTTCAGTCCTAATAATGCGGCCTTAAATAACATGACATACTTGCGGACTTCATGCTCTGATCTTAATACGCCGTCTAATCTCGAAATAATGAATCAAGAACCAGAATATGACGAAGATGAGGCTTTTATGGAAATAAACAGAGAATTGGAACAATTTGAGAATAAGCCTAAGCCAAACCTAAACGAAACTGAGCCCGTTAATCTGGGTAATCCAGAAGAGGTCCGAGAAACCATGATAAGCATTCACACGGATGAGAAAACTAGGGACGCATTGATTCAAATTCTGTTCGAATTCAAAGATGTGTTTGTTTGGTCCTATGATGATATGCCCGGACTAAGTTTTTATTTAGTGGTGCACAAGCTGCCAACTCATCCCGATTGCCCTCCCTTCCAACAAAAGCAAAGAAAATTCAAAACAGATATCGGTGACAAAATTAAAGAAGAAGTCACCAAACAATTAATAGCCGGTGTAATCCGAGTAGTCATATACACCACATTTATAGCCAACGTAGTCCCAGTACCAAAAAAGGACGGGAAGGTCTGAGTATGTGTTGATTACAGGGATTTGAACAAAGAAAGTCCCAAAGACAATTTCCCGCTACCAAACATCCATATCCTTGTTGACAATTGTGCCAAACATGAGGTACAGTCGTTTGTGGATTATTATGCCGGTTATCACCAAGTCCTAATGGATGAGGAAGATGCAGAAAAGACAGATTTCACTACACCATGGGGGACTTATTGTTACAGGGTTATGCCGTTCGGTTTGAAAAACGCCGAGGCAACCTATATGAGAGCCATGACTCCCTTTTTCCATGACATGATGCACCAAGAAAATGAGGTGTACATTGATGATGTCATTATTAAATCCAGAACATAGAGGACCATGTCCGAGACTTGAGAAATTTTTTTGAGCAGCTACGCAAATATGACTTGAAATTGAACCCTGCTAAATGTGCATTTGGTGTTACTTCCGGGAAACTCTTGGGTTTATAATTAGCCGCAAGGGCATTGAGTTAGATCCGACGAACATAAAGTCCATCCGAGATCTTCCACCTCCAAAGACTAAGAAAGAGGTCATGAGTTTGTTAGGAAGGTTGAACTACATCAGCCGGTTTATTGCACAGCTTACAACATGTGAGCCTACATTCAAGCTCTTAAAGAAAGATGCAGCGATCAAATGGACAGACGAATGCCAAGAATACTTCGACAAAATTAAGCAATATTTGTCAAATCCGCCAGTGCTGGTCCCGCCTGAACCAGGAAGACCTCTGTTCTTGTACCTAACAGTCGTGGAAAATTCTTTTGGTTGTGTCCTCGGGCAACATGATGTTACCAGGAAGAAAGAGCAAGCCATCTATTATTTGAGCAAGAAATTCACTGGCTATGAAGCCAAATACACTCTGCTGGAGAGAATTTGTTGCGCCGTAACTTGGGTTGCTCAAAAGCTCAGGTATTATTTGCTGGCTTATACCACATATCTCATAACCAGGTTGGATCCTCTAAAATATATATTCCAAAAACCAATGCCCACAGGAAGACTAGCAAAATGGCAAATCCTACTGACGGAGTTCGACATTGTATATGTGACTCGCACAACCATGAAAGCTCAAGCCTTGGCCGATCATTTGGCTGAGAACCCGGTTGATGATGAATACCAACCTTTAAGCACTTATTTCCCGGATGAGGAAGTCAATTCAGTCGAATTAATCTCAGAAGACACTAATACATGGGATGTTCTTCGACGGAGCAGTCAATACAAAAGGTGTTGGGATTGGGGAAATCTTGATTTCGCCCACGGGACAACACTATCCAGCCACGACCCGTCTCCGTTTCTTCAGTACAAACAATACTACCAAATATAACGCTTGTATAATGGGCATGAACATGGCCATTGATATGGATGTGGAAGAGTTATTGATCATGGGAGATTCTGATTTGATCATCAAGCAAGCTCAACGAGAGTGGGAAACTCAAGATGTTAAGCTCCTTCCATACGGACAACATGTGGAAGATCTTAGCAAATGATTCAAAGCCGTCGAGTTCAGATATATTCCTAGATGCCACAATGAGTTAGCCGATGCACTGGCTACCCTAGCTGCAATGCTTCCATATCCGGGCAATGTCCATATTGACCCGTTGGAAATTCAAATCAAAGAAAGACATGGTTATTGTAACACTGTCGAAATAAAGCCCGATGTCTAACCATGGTATCACGATATCAAAAGATTCTTGAAAAAAAAAAGAGTACCCGGAGCAGGCCAATGGGGATCAAAAGAGAACCATCAGAAGGCTCGCCAGCAGTTTCTTTTTGAGCGGAGAAGTGTTGTACAAAAGGACTCCAGATCTAAATTTGTTAAGGTGTGTGGATGCCAAAGAAGGTGAAAATATTATGAACGAAGTACATTCGGGAGTATGTGGTCCTCTCATGAAAGGGTACGTCCTCGCAAATAAAGTTCTGCGAGCAGGATATTACTCGATGACCATGGAAAAGGATTGTTTCAGTTTTGTCCGAAAATGCCATCAGTGTCAAATACATAATGACCTGATTCATGCACCACCCTCAAAATTGCATCTCATGTCGGCACCTTGGCTCTTCGTTTCCTGGGGAATGGATGTCATTGGGCCAATCGAGCCAAAAGCTTCAAATGGACACAGATTTATTTTGGTTGCCATCAATTATTTCACAAAGTGGGTCGAAGCAGTCACTTTGAAAGACATCACTAAGAAAGCAGTGGTGGACTTCGTGCATTCCAACATTATTTGTCGTTTCGGTATTCCAAAAACTATCATTACCGATAACGTTGCAAATCTGAACAGCCACTTGATGAGGGAGGTATGTGAACAGTTTCAAATCACACACCGTAATTCCACCCTTTATCGGCCCAAATCCAATGGTTCCGTTGAAGCATCCAATAAGAATATCAAGAAAATTATCCAAAGTTTTAGACAGTGGCATGAGAAGTTGCCTTTTACATTATTGGGATATCGCACGACTGTGCGCACGTCAGTTGGGGCTACGCCTTATCTATTGGTTTATGGCACTGAAGCCGTGATCCATGCGGAAGTTGAATTCCCTCCCTTCGGATCATTGTCCAAGCTGAAATTGAGGATGATGAATGGGTTAAAACCAGGTTAGAACAGTTAACTCTGATTGATGAGAAAAGAATGGCCACGGTTTTCCACGGGCAGTTGTACCAAAAAGAATGGACCGCGCCTATAACAAGAAGGTATGACCCAGGAACCTCGATGTGGGGCAACTTGTCCTCCGACGTATCCTCCCGCACCATGAAGAGGCGAAAGGAAAATTCGCCCCAAATTGGAAAGGTCCATACATCATAAGAAAACTGCTACCAAAAGGAGCATTGTACGTGGGAGACATCACAGGAAATCACCCCGAAACGACTGTCAATGCAGAAGTAGTCAAAAGATATTATGTTTGACCTTTTCGTGATGATACTCATGGTTGAAATGATGAAGGATTTCATTCACGCTATCCCAAACACTACCACTTTTGTAAACCCTTTGAGTTGGTTACTCTTCCTTGATTACCCTCTTTTGAAATTGAAGCGTTGCTATAAAAAAAATGATGATGAAACAAAAAAGAAAAATCAAAACAAAGAGCAAAAACAAAAAAAAAACTCCCTGAACTACGTTTGACTTGATTCCGAAAGGATACGTAGGCAGCCTCCCCCGGTGGTTCAGTCACACCAAAATAAAAATCCACATTCCCCCAAGAGTTTAAGCTAGGGAAAATGTTGAAACTTTGCAATGATTCGCCTGAAAAGTTCCAAATTTGTAACTCAGTACAAATCCCTTTTACCCTAAATCTTGTTCAAGTCCTTCCGATCGATCAGCGAAAAAAGGCGGAAAGGGGAGAATACACCTATTTGGATATGATACAAGCAATGAGAGAAATTAAAATGAGAGAGTCTTATCGGTGAAAACCCACACGGGAACCATAAGGTGATGGTAGAAAAAAAATTAAAATGAGAGAGTCTCATGGGTGAAAACCCACACAAGCACCATGAGGCGACGATGAGTAGAGAAACTAAAAATGAGAGAGTCTTGTTAGTAAAAACTCGCAAAGAGCACTACAGGGCGATGGTGAGAAGAGAAATAAGAGAGGTTAGTCGGTGAAAAATCGAAAAGGGCACTACTAATCGAAAAGAGGATGATTGGTCATTGATATCAACATGGCCTGGGGCAAGGTTTCTCAACCTCGAAGTAAAAGTTGTGACGAATTTTTGAGATTCAAATAGTTTATATAGATCAGGCATCCAGTCCAAGACGAATGTCACGTTCAGTGAAGGCTGCGTACACTCCAGATAAGTCCTTCTTCTCTTTTCCCGAAAGGGACATCTCTTGTCAAAACTAATTTTCTCCGTTTCTTTGTTATTCTCTTTCAATCCCTTTCAGTCTTGACTCTGTTTCTAAGATAGATCAAAAAAAGGATGGCAAAACTGATTTACAGGGTTCTCGTTTGACGCGAACCAACATGCAAAGAGCATCGAGCCTCATTAGGAGCATCGAGTCGATCCCGACTGGCCGCAACAACCGATGCTTTAAACACAAAACACTTGAAAGGAGAAAATAAAATCAAAATTCCTATAAAGGTAATTGAAGTGTCACATTTAAAAAACAACTCTCCAAACTCTCTCCAAAAAACCCTTAAATCGACGACTGCTGCGCAAGCCCATCGATCACTGCCATGGCCATTCTGGCCAGTGGTGAGCCACCACCAATGGCTGGCAGTCTGCACAACCATCTCCCATCACTACCCAGCCCAACTCGACAACAAACAACAACCAAAAACCCATGAACTACGCACAAGCAGTTAAACCTACGTCGACTAATACCATGCAGAATCATGCTGCGACAGTTGAGCCTATTGCATTCAGACGAGCAACGTTTCTTCAAGGACAACCATTGGTAAGGTTTACAGAATCAGAATTCGAAAGGATGAATATCATGGAAGGATTAAAATATGCAGTAGTGTGCAAATTTGCATATGGATGACCTGAGTTTCAAGAGTTACGTAAAATCATCCCTATGCAATGGGGAATCAAGGGTGAATGCAACATTGGTTTCCTGAGAGATAGACATGTATTGATTCGACTGACATTATGGCAGGATTTTATTGAATTCACGTCGAAAAGTGTTTATTACGTCAAAGACAAATTTGGCAATGAATTCCAGTTGAGAACATTGTTGTANTAGCAGTTGGTAAGCCTATTAACCTTGATATGGCCACTGTGAACAAGACGACGCCAAGTTGTGCGCGTGTGAAGGTGCTTGTTGACTTATTGGCTGATCTCCCTAAGAAGGTGAGAATGGATATAGAGAATGAAGTATCTGGTGAGGTAAGAACTGAATGGGTGACTGTAAGGTATGATTACCTGCCAAAATATTGTAAGGAATGTAAGTTACAAGGACATGACATGATGGAATGTTGGAGAATTCATCCAGAATTAATGGCTACAAAAAATGTGGAAAACCAGATTACAAAAGAAGCAGTGGTAGAAGCTAATGGTGCAAAAGGTAATGAATCAGGTCCCTTGATGATTCTCTCGAGTGGCAAGGTGGTTGGAAATCTTAATCAACAATGGAAGGAAGTGAAGGATAACAGGAACAAAGGAAAGGATAAGGTGAATGAGACTTTTAAAAATACTGGGCAACAAATGGTAACAGTGGAGCAAACTGCTTTAATTTCTAAACAGGTACAAATTGCTAATAAGTTTGCTGTTTTAGAGATTGAAAGCAGTGATGCCAATGTGGATAATCAACTGGCTTTGGTAAACACTACTGGACAAGGAGAAAGTTCCAATCCAACAAGGAATAATGCACTAAACTCAACAGCACCAGTCTTTATTCCAAAAAATCCTGGAATTGATAAAACAAATGGCAACAGTGAAAAACATGCTATGGGTCAGAGTTTGAACTCTGTAATTCCTATTGCCAGTCCAAACATTGGGATTGGTAATCAAGATGAAGCAGGAATCAGGGAAAGAAGTGATGATAGACAGGGAAATAAGGAATCTACCTCACAGTGGGTTCAAAGGGCTTTTAATGGAACAGTTGCATTTAATTCGTGTCAAAAAGCTCCAACACAAGATACAGTGGTTAAAGGACAACTGATCAAAAATGTAGGTCATGATCAAGAGGATGGAGACTTTGTGAGTTTCAAAAGCAATGATAAAGTCAGGTGGAAAGGAGGCAAATTGTGGGCAGATCAGACAGAAGAAGAAGCAGAAGAAGGAGAAATTCCTGAAGAAATGCAAAGTCAAGATGAAATGGAAGGAGAGGTACATGAAGAGGAAGATCAGAGGTTAGATGAAATTATTAATGCAGTCCAATCCAAAGGGAACCAAAGCATAATTCCTACAAACATGATTAGTAACAAGGTAGATGGAATCAATGTAGAAGCAGAAAAATCAAATGCATTAGAGAATAAGGAGGTGGATAGCACTGCAGTGGATCCAGGAGGAACAAAACAGGGTGGAGTTGGTGGAAATGTTGCTAACAATCCAAAAGTAGGTAGTGCATCAAAGAAAAAGAAACATTTGAATAATTTGAAAATTCAGGAAAAACCAAGTGAAACTGGTTTGAATACAGTTCAGAAGATTAGCAAGTTGGAAGAGGGAAATCAAAGTGAGAAAATAGACCGGATAAACAAAGAAGTGGTAGTTGCAGGAAAGATAAAAGAGTTGGAGGATATAGGTGATCATACGAAGAATGACATGGATGAAGAATCAACAGCTCAAAATTTCCTTAATATATCGAGACAAGGAGATCTTTCACCAAGGAAGATTGAGAGAGTAAAGAATGCTGCTAGGGGTAAAAAGAAACAAAGTAAGGATGTTCCTTCAGCCCCTACTGGAGGAGTTCAAACAAGGAGAACATTGTCTAAATCTCAGAATCAGTAATGGATGCAATCATATGGAATGTTAGGTCAGTCAAAACAATGCAAGCTTTTGAGAGGCTCATCACAATGCACAAGCAACATCATTTTGATTTTATTGGTATTTTGGAACCTATGCAACAAGCTAGCAAGGTGGAAAAATATAGAAGGAGAATTGGACTTACTCAGGCAGTAGTGAATGTTTCAAATAAAATATGGGCTTTTATTGACGAAGTTTTTGAAGTGACAATTTTGTATAACATGACTCAACAGTTAACTATGAGATTATTTCACACCGAATCGCATGTAGAGTTGATACTCACATTGGTTTATGCTAAATGTGATGTTATTGAAAGGATAGAATTATTGGGCTCTCTATATTTGATGTCTGTGGATATGAATGTTCCATGGCTCGTAGGTGGGAATTTTAATGTCATATGGGATGAAGAAGAGAAGTTTGGTGGACTGCCAGTGTCCATCAATGAAG
>ML310753.1:0-13065 GCA_005239505.1 Nicotiana paniculata
ACCAGCCAAAGCATCAACATTTGCTTTAACAGTATCAGCCAAACCCATATAAAAATGCTGCCCTAACATCTTCTCTAGAATACCATGATGTGGACAGATAACCAGCATCCCCTTAAATCGTTCCCATGTCTCTTGCAATGTTTCAACTGGTTTCTGTCTGAAGCCCCAGATTTCATCGATTTGTTGGGCAGTCTTGTTAGGTGGATGAAACTTGTTCACAAATTGCTTAACTAACTCCTCCCATGTGGTAATGGAATTTATGGGGAGTGAGTTTAGCCAAGTCTGTGCAGCTCCAGTCACTGAGAATGGAAACAACANGTTGTTTGGATCTTCCATGTCGGGTTCAATTTGTTCAATTGGTGGTTGTTGTTTGCTTTTCCGGTTGGTCCGGTTTAGGGCCTTGAAAACTTTCTCGGGGTCTGATAAGGCTTCGACTACTTCACCAGTTCTCAATGAGTTTCTAGGCATGCACTTGCAACACGTTAGACAACGTTAAACTTTCAATGTATAAACAAAAATTTGAAGAAAATTGACTATATTTCAGAATTTTGTATTTCTTCCAACTTAATTGATAACACCGTTAATTCCCCGACGACGGCGCCAAAATTTGATCACACTCAACTATGTCTTATAAAAGACTAAGTGGGCGTTGCAAATATAACCCCGGGTATTATGCCTAGAGTCGATCCCATAGGGAATTTACATATCAATCAAGGCTTTAGAATACGCAACTTTTACTCAATCAATTCTCTCAAGACTTTTTTGAATATAAATTGGTGATGTTTTACTAATTCTACTGACAATAATAATAACTAACAATTACTAATAATGTGTTGTAAACAATTATGATAAAGGTCTAAGGTTATGGTTTCCCCCGTTCGTGAACTTACTTTTCGGATATTTCATATAACTTGATTAATTATCTCTATCAATCATGAACACTCTATCTACCATAAATCTCTCTCAAGTAATTATGATAACTTACTAGACGCACTCTCTCAAGTTACGCTAGCTAGATTGCATTACAGTTCACTTTAGATTGCACCCGAAGTATCGTTATTTCTAATCCAACTTCTAAACCCTCGGTTATGACTTTTGTCTATACTCTGGGAGTGGTGTTGCACAAACAATTACCTAAATATGCACTCTCTCAAGTAGATACATATTAAATAGGCACGGCTAATTGATGGCCATTCAATTAACTACAACTAGAACGTAGTTGAACAAGTAGAGATGAACAATCAACCAAACTATATAAATATCACCATAAATTTATCCCCCAACATGTTCCACCAAACCCTAGATTAAGAAAATTAGCTACTCATATTCATAAGAATCAGTTCTAAAATAACTTGCATAATTGAACTACAGAGTAATGAAATAAAAGCTATATAAATCAATGTTTGCTTCACTGAGTAGTAATCCACAGGTTTTTCTTCACTTCAATGGCTTCTTCCCCTTTAAGTTGTGTTTTTGGGTCTATTTATATGTTTGGGATAAACACTAAACATGTAGGAGACTTCTATTCAAACTGGGAAACACTTAAAATCTTCAAAACTCGAATTGGACCAGACCAGGGACCTGACTTTATGGCCCAAACGCATAAAGCCAGGCCATGCCTGGCATTATGGATCTAACGCCTGGATAAAGCCAGGCCAGGCCTGGCCTTAAGGCTCAAACGCCTGGATAAAGCCAGGCCAGGCCTGGCCTGGCCTTAAGGCTCAAACGCTCGGCTATAGCCCGGTGTACTCCCCTTCGCCTCTTGAGCGTATTTTCGATGTTTTTGCATCCATTTAGCTCGGCTTCCATCTCCAATTCACCTACACATGAAATAGACTCCATTATGCACATAGAAAGTGTATTTTTATCATTAACGCACATAAAATGTAAGGCATATAGCGTGTTAAACCATGAATTCTAGCCACACATCAAACCCCGCAGCTGAAAATTCTGCTCCAGCAGAACCTCTCATTTCTACTCCATTCATCAGCTCCCCTACTTCTCCTTCCTCTACCCAATCACCTATCCTGCCTGTTCCCACTTCATCACCTCTTTCTTCTATATCTTCTTCCAGACTACACACTTATTCCTCTTCTCCTATTCCTCTACCTTCTCCTTTAACACCTCAGTTAAGGAGATCAACCAGGGAACACCATCAACCAATTCATTTTAAGGACTATGTGTGTAATGCAGTGTACCTCACTAACATCACTTCCTCTTGTTTTATTCCACTAGTTCACCCATCCATATTTCCCTTTTCATCACTTTCCCACACCAACCAACAATTGTTAAATTTTATATCTCATATTTCAGAACCACTAAGTTATACACAGGCAGCAATGCACCCAGGATGGCAGCAGGCCATGACAAATGAGTTCGAAGCCCTAATCTCTAATAAAACATGGGAAGTTGTTGAGCTTCCAGTTGGTCAGAAAGCTTTGCCATGTAAATGGGTGAATAAAGTCAAACATAAATCAGATGGGAGTGTGGAAAGACTACAAGCTAGACTTGTCGTTAGAGGGGACACTCAAAGGGAAGGAAGTGACTTCAATGAGACTTTTTCTCCCGTGGTTAAAATTACTACAATTAGGTGTATTCTTGCTGTAGCAGTGAAGAAGAACTGGGGAATTTACCAATTAGATGTGAATAACGCTTTCTTACATGGAGACCTACAAGAAGAGGTCTATATGAAGTTTCCTCCGGGGATGCAACCCCCTAATTCTAATCTAGTATGCAGGTTGCGCAAATCCTTATATGGTTTAAAGCAAGAATCACGTCAATGGCATGCAAGATTAACTACAGCCCTCAATTTCAAGGGCTACACATCTTCTCTAAATGACTATTCTCTATTTTCAAGAAAATAGACGATTCAATTTCTATCGTTGCAGTCTATGTTGATGATATATTGTTGACTGGGAATGACTCTGTTGAACTCAGTAACATTAAAGCTTTTTTGGACGCCGAGTTCAAAATCAAGGACCTCAGGGAACTTCATTATTTTTTGGGGATGGAAGTTATCAGAGAATCACATGGAATTATTTTAAGCCAAAGAAAATTTTCCTTGGATTTGCTTGCAGAATTTGATTGTCCAGACTCTCCAATTGTCTCCTCTTCCCTTGATCCGTACCATAAGCTCCGAGCATATGAAGGGGATTTTCTCTCTGATCTAACTGTTTTTCGTCGTTTAATGGGGAAATTGAACTTTCTCACCCATAATCGGCCTGACCTCTCTTTCCCGGTCCAACATCTCAGCCAGTATATCCAGACTCCTCGTCTTCCTCATTTCCTTGCAGGGCTTCGTGTAGTACGGTATCTGCGATCCGCTCCTACACAAGGGATCTTCTTCTCCTCTGGTCCTTCCTTCAAGCTCATTCCTTTTTGTGACTCTGACTGGGTTTCTTGCCCTGATTCACGCCGTTCGGTAAGTGACTATTTCATTAGCCTAGGCGAATCCCCGATTTCCTGGAAATCCAAAAAACAAACTTCGATTTCCTTATCATCGGCCGAAGCTGAATATAGATCAATGCGTCGTGTTGTAGCTAAACTCACTTGGATGGTTCGTCTTCTTGAAGACCTCTCTGTAAGCCCTACTCTTCCTATCCCAGTCCATTCCGACAGTCCATCGGCGATTCACATAGCCAAAAATCCTGTCTTTCATGAACGTACTAAACACGTCGAGCTTGATTGTCATTTTGTAAGGCAACAATACCTCTCTGGTTTGATTTCCCTCTCTTTTGTTCCTTCTTCCTCCCAAATTGCCGATCTGTTCACAAAACCCCTTTCCGGGCCATCTCATTCCTTGAATCTTCGCAAGTTGGGCGTCTCTCCTCTCCCCTCCAACTTGGGGGGGGGGGGGTGTTGGCACAATCACTGGAAATAATATATATGGAGAAGGTGATTTGAAGAAGATGACTTAAGAAGTCTTCGAAATAAACAAGGAAAAGAGATGAAGATATTAGTCTTCAGAATTTTGGTCTATAGACTACACGTGGAGGCCTAATCAGCATTGGACTAATTAGTTTACTTTTATTAGAGCCTTTGATCTTTGTTGACTTGGCAACATTTTGGACCATTGGATCAGCTTCTAGAAGATACAACTGTATAACAAGAATTCTGTACAGATTGTTTTAATCTTTATTTTAGCCAATAGAAAATAGGACAACTGGATAAGTTAGTTACAATAGATTCTTTTACATCTTATATAAATATTGTACAGTGCTGAATGAAAAATACACAGAAAAATTTCACAATCTCTTTCACTCTCTTCAACATGCAAAGGCATAAGCGTTATTGAGGAAACTGTATTTGAAAATCGTATGAGCCACGTACGGTATGTGAAATTATGATGCCCGGCTACTTTTGGTTGTTTGTCTACTGTCTAGCTGTTTTGAAAATCACCTGCATAGCTCATGTCGGAAGTTTATCGCTCTAGAAGTTATTCTACAATCTGGATTATTGACTTGTCATTCCAGTTGACCCCCTGGTGATGAAATATACCACTGCCATCCCTTTGTCATTCGGGTGAGAAATTTGTCAAAAAGTTATCCCTTTCCATTTTACGCCATCTCTCTCATATATGTCAAGAACAGGTTAGTCCCTTAAGACATCACTAATACATTTTTCCTTGTTAGATCTCCAATATTCCGTTATACGCATTATATGCGATAGCTGTCATATGAAGGTGGAAAGTATGTCAAGCAACGGTTAAGTCATATGAAGATGAAAAGTATGTCAAGTCACCTCAGCATGACAACATCCTCATATTGAAATTCAGTAGTAGACAGGTATTCAAGCTTTTCCAAACCCGCAGCCTCTTCGATCCGCTTAGTATAACTATCTTCCTCTTCAATACGCTTTCTGATGTTTTAGAAGTCAATATCACACAAGAAGATAGATTAAATTGTGTGGTACCCAATTTTCGAGTGATGTCTTTCTATAAGAACCTGGTTCTTCTTGGTGTTCCAACTACTACTGTTACGGAATAATAAAGCAGTAAAGTAAAAACACAGAGATTTTTACGTGGAAAACACTTAGCTCAAAAGGTGAAAAAACCACGACCTACTACTCAGTAGGATTTGCTCAAACTCTTCACTAAAACTCTGAGCCAAACAGACTTACAAAATAAACTCTTTTATAATCCTAAGGATTAACTCTAACCCTTTGTAGTAACTAGCCCCTAGCTAATTTCTACACACCTCAAGTTAACTCTAACTTGATCAATACGTACCTATTACAATTGCTTCTATGAAAGCTGAAAAGATACAATATTAAAACTCCTACTACAATCAACTAGACTCAATAATCAATCTGATGAAACTGGTTCTTCTAGTTGAACTGTAGCGTTTGCATCGCACAGTAATTCTGCTTGCAAAATCTCTGGGAATTTTTCTTTCAGATTTTGATTCACTTCTGCACTTGTGCGTGTTAAATTCTAGCATAAATACATCAAGTATTTATAGAGTCAGTCGTTGAGCTTGTCTTCCAATTCCAGTTCAACTCTACCTGGGTGAACCAATTCGAACCAAACTCAACTTCCTTTCTTTGGTTACTTTCCTTGCTGAATTCGACTTCAATTAGTCAGATCAGTTTGCAACCTTTTCGCATTAGGAGACAATCTCTTGGTACATTGATATTTAATAATCAAAACATCTCCTAAGGATATACGGTTCATGTGCCAGCTCGTCAGTTCACGATGTATGCTCTGATGGACCTGGTTCAACTGGTTAGCCTTTTGTCAATCTTCAAAACTATGCAGTGACATGAGTCAACATATTCTCCCTTTTTGATGATGACAAACTCTGTGCTTCTCCCTGCATACAACTCAAACACTTTGTATGTTTTTTAAACATTTATCATAGAGAAACCAAGTACATTAGGTTATAAATATCACTTGAAATATAAAAGACTTGTCTTCCCCCTTTTGGCATCATCGAAAAGTTTGCAAAATGATAAACTCACCAGTGTTGTTAACAATTATTCATGGCCATTGAGGCAACTGCAGGTGCAAACATGATTAATCATCATAAGAAACCAATAAATGTAAGCTAACTAAAAAATTGAGACAAGTCAATAACAAAACAGCAAAAGTTCATTGATTAGGAACGTACATCAAACACCATACAAACAAAACAAAAACAACCCTAACCATGAGCAAAACAAAATAAAAACAAAAGAAACAGAACAACTGGTCTAAAGAGGGGTTTTGGAAGCTCTTGACAGCCTAAAGATGGGAAGGTGCAGAGGAGGTTGTACTCTTGGTTTGTAGAAAAGAAAGCATCTGATTAAGAACACCCTCGTACTTTTCTTTCTCTTTTGCTAATTCAGCCCTGAGAGCATCCCGCTCAGATTCAACCTCAATCAAACGAGACTTCAAACGAAGGATTTCCATATCCTTGATCTCGCTTTCCTGCACCAGAGTTCTAACTTTGCTGTTGACAGGCTGCTTCTTAGATGCACCAGGTTCATCTGCAGGAACATTGACAGTATAATCGCAAGTCAGGAAAGTATCCTTCCCAAAATAGTCTTTGGCAGTAGCCGTCTCATCCTTTTTCACAGGAACGTCAAAATGAGCAAGCACAACAGTCAGAATAAAGCCATATGGAATCGCATGTGCTTTTGTTCCATTCACAACTCTGTCCAAGATTTGGATGATGAAGGCTAACCAATTTATCTGCTTACCCCTAATCAAACATTCCAACAAGGTCAGATCCATATAGTTGGATATGTGCCTTCTTTCTTGTCTTGTCAGCAAGAACTTGATGACAAACTCGAAGAGCAACTTGTGTTCTGGCTTCATTTCACTTTTGTAGACTGGCGTGGGTTCATTTTCCCTTTCATTGTCACTGAAGAATCTGGTAATATTGATTGCTGAGGCCATCCCATCTAAACTAGGCCATCTTTGCCTCGTGTAATCGCCGTAGCCCTCAGCAGGAATTTGCAGAATTTCTCCCAGTTCTTTAGCATCAAAGGAGACTTGAATTCCTTTGACTGTGGTAGTGACCCTGCCGTCTTTGACCACTGCATTACCCATGAATTCCACCAGTTCAGCTCTAGCCAACCTTCCTTCAATATGAAGAACCATGTTCTTCCACCCCTGAACATCCAGTGTGTCCAACAGGTATCTCATCCCAGGCTCCTCAAGATCCTTCACCAACTTTCCCTTTAAAATTATTCTTTTACCAAACAAGGTAACCGTGTCAGTCACCACTCCAATTTCCTTCTCCTCTTCTCCACTCCAATCTGCATCATCATCATAAACAACTTTCACTTTCTTTGGCTTGGCCCTAGTCTTCTTAAGAGATTTTGTTGGTGCGACAGACATCCTAGCTGACTTCTTTGAAGAAGCCTTAGCCCTTTTTGATTTTGGTGCCTCAACCACAACAGGAGCAGTCTGCTCCTCATGATGGACCAGGTCCATCGTATCCTCTTCAACAACAACAGCCTCCTCAGGCTCTCCCACTTTAGCCTTTCCCTTTGCAGCTCTCTTTTTCTTTCTCTCAAGCAGAGCCTTCTCAAGCAGTTCTTCTTCCTCTCTCATAGCACTACGTGTAGCACGGACCTTAGGAACATGAGCCTCAGCAGCTACACAATTTTTTCTCTTCTTAGAGGGAACTGGGTTAGTAGCCTTCTTGGACTTCTGAGTCCTCCTTTTCTTGGGGTTATAGGACTCCCCCAGTTTCCTTAGCCTTTTAGCCAGCGTTTCATCCCCAGATGAACCGGGTTCATCTAGTCCTTTCTTTAGGCTTGTTAGACCGGCCACTGCTTCCTCGACTACACTTCCCCCTAACTCTGTGACATCTTCTCCAGCCTTCTCAGGAATGGGACCACAAATAGTCAATGTAGTACCATCCTCCCCAAATCCCTTTCCCTCATGAACTTTTTCGTTTTACAATTTTCTTTGCCTACTAGGAACTTCAACATCCACTACTGACCCAACTAGAACAAACATGTTCTCAGCATTAGCAGACTCAGAAATTGCATCAAGATTACCTTGTTCAGAATTTGATGAACCAGGTGCTTCATCCTCGTTGGCTGATTTAAAGGATTCACTTGATGATTCTGACTTATTATCCTTTTCAGCCTACAAAATTGCCTCCAAGAATTTTGCACGTGACCCAGAAGCCACTGATTTTCTGGCAAGAACCTTTACACGACGACCAGGAGGGGCTGGGTTAGGGTTAGATGTGGGTTTTGGAACAGTAGGGTTTTCAGGAATAGGAGGGTATTCAGGAGTTGAGGTTTTTTCTGAAGATTGAGAACTTGATCACGCTCAACTATGTCTAATAAAAAACTAAGCGGGCGTTGCAAATATAATCCGGGGTATTACGCCCAGAGTCGATCCCACAGGGAATTTACGTATCAATCAAGCCGTCAGACTACGAAACTTTTACTTATTCAATTTTCTCAAGACTTTTGAATGTCAATTGTTGATGTTTTACTATTTCTACTGACAAAATTAATAAACTAACGATTAACTAGCAATATGATGTAAACAATTATAATAAATGTCTAAGGTCATGGCTTCCCCCATTGGTGAACTTCCTTCTTGGATACTTCTTATAGTTTGATTAGTTGCCTCTATCAATCATGAAAACTCTATCTACCATAAATTTCTCTCAAGTAATTGTGATAATTTACTAGAAGCACTCTCTCAAGTTACGCTAGCTAGATTGCATTGCAGTTCACTTTAGATTGCACCTGAAGTATCGTTATGTCTAATCCAACTTCTAAACCCTCGATTATGACTTTCATCTATACTTTGGGAGTGGTGTTGTTCAAACAACTACCTAAATATGCACTCTCTCTCAAGTAGATACATAATAAATAGGAACAGCTAATTGAGGATCCTTTCAATTAACTACTACAAGAACATAGTTGAACAAATAGAGATTAACAACCAACCAAACTATATTAATATTTCAATAAGTTCATCCCCCAACGGGTTCCACCAAAACCCTAGATTAAGGAAATTAGCTACTCATGCTCATAATAATCAACTCTAAAATAACTTACATAATTAAACTACAAAGTAATGAATAAAAGCTGTAAAAATTGATGTTTGGCTTCTCTGAGTAGTATTCCACAGACGTCTTGTCTCTAATGGCATCCCCCTTTTCAAGTTGTGTTTTTGGGTCTATTTATATGTTTGGGACAAACCCTAAATGTGTAGGAGATTTCTACTCAAACCGGGAAACACTTAAAATCTTCAAAACTCCAGACCAGGGACCTGGCTTTATAGCCCAAACGCCTGGATAAAGCCAGGCCAGGCCTGGCCTTAAGGCTCAAACGCCTGGATATAAAGCCAGGCCAGGCCTGACCTTAAGGCTCAAACGCCCGGCTATATCCCGATGCACTCCTCTTCGCCTCTTGAGCGTATTTTCGACGTTTATGCATCCATTTAGCCCGGCTTATATCTCCAATTCACCTACACATGAAATAGACTCCATTATGCACATACAAAGTGTATTTTTATCATTAACGCACATAAAATGTAAGGCATATAACGTGTTAAACCATGAATTCTAGCCACACATCAACACCCCACACTTAAACATTTGCTCGTCCTCGAGCAATCAAACTACACTCATGTACAAAACTTATTAAGCAAATCCCTTAACACGTTATACCAAGAATTGTTTTCAAAACAGTTCACGCACACAGGTGTGACATCCTTGCCTCAATAGTCGACTCACATATACCATGATTTATTCACAATCCACTCACAACTCTAACTTAGAGGTAGACAACATTACCTTTCCTTCATGAATCATGTGCCCTCACGAAAACAAAGAGCTAGTTCCACACACAATAAAATTTTAGTAACACTTAGGAACTCAAGATAGAAAGAATTCACTCGCTCTCAGAAATAATATTCATATGCCACAAAAGATGCACCATATGCTTGCCCGTAGTGTACTACTCTACTGATCAAGCTCATTCAGTCTAGGATCAAGTAGGACTTTATTTGGTTGTAATGTAGGCTGCGGGACGGGTAGGATACATTTGGATATAAGAGTGACTACACCTCCCTAAGCACTTTAATACATATACTTTCGCATTCAACCTCAAACTTATATTAAGCCAAACTCCACCTTCACATCAATGTTATTATCTCGTACTTCTTTAAGCACAATTACATTAAGAGTCACCACATATATTTTTCTTTCACAACAATACAACAATTTATTTATTTTTTTTTTCTCTTTTTTTTTAAGTGACTCTTACTTTTTCAAAACAGTGCACCTTTCTCCTTATTTCAATTATTCCTTTCAAAAACCAACCTCCCACCCCACACTTTAACTTTTCCATATTTCATCACTTTTTCAGTGCTTAAGAGAGGTGACAAGGTTCAAATATATGATCGATTCAAACAAAGGAGTATGGCTTGTAATGTGGTTGCCAAAGAAACAGGGTTATAGGCTCAACGAGGTTAACTACGATACATAACAATTAGGTGGGTAAAATATATGTAGCTGGCTCAACAAAGAAATGCCTATATCACTTCCAAGACTGAACAAAACTTCTATTTCGCTTTGCACACACACGGGGCAAGTTCTAGACATCAAATGCAATGCACATAATAACATACAAATCTCTCTCACACATGGCACATAACTCACTCAAGATTGGATCTATCACGACGCTCCAGTCAAAGCAGTTAAACAAATTTTAGAATTCCTGATTTAAGGTATTTATCCTGGAGTAAAAAAATTGAGCCTAAGCGTCACAACCACAATACTGACTATTCTCAAGGCATCACAACGTTCAGAGATATTTCTGCAATTAATTTCTCAACCATGTGGTTACTGCTCCTAAAAATTAAAAACTACCTACACCCGGTTCAATTAAAACCCTTAGAAAAGAACCGTGGTCCAAAGAAAAACCAAGAGGGAATTACTACACTACCTAAAACAACAAAAAATCTTTTTGGTATTTTCTTTAGACTTACTTCCCTCAAGAAAACTGTCTAGGAGATCAATCGTTAGGAAGAGTCCACATATTTCTAAAAAAAGACTAACAGAAAAAAAACTACAAAACTTACAAAAAAGAAAAACTTACTAACAGGAAAAACTAAAACTACTAACAAGAACTAACAGAAAAAACTAAAACTACTAACAAGAAAGCACACTAAACACAACAAACCACAACAAATATGTACAACACCCCACACTTAAATCATGCAATGTCCTCAGTGCATCACATATAGACAAAACAATAAATAAAAGTAAGGTGCAAGAAACTCCCTAATCCAAGTAGCTTCGCCATCCTTTCCATTAGTTTTGCTTTCCATGCTCCTTCGAGCAACCGCTTGAATCACTTTATGCCTCCACTTTGAACTTATGAATTGGATCCCAAGTTCTGAATCTGCTCTATGATCATGCTCCTGGGGTGGTGGAACGAATCTGCCTGGCCCAATAAAAAAATATAGTAGTCTGCGCTTCTTGGCCTTTCGACAAAATGTGTACTCCCTACTTTCTGGCAAGAAGAATTCCCGAATGTAGGCATCTTGTTCTTTATCCCTCAACTCCTCAGGTGGTTCGGATAACTCTATTTTCATATCATCATCCAAACACAATGTGAAAAAATGGTTGGAGTGTGTACCAACATCCTCAACAATAATGACACTAGATTCAACAAAGTATGTATCATCGATGTCCTTGGTTAACTCTAGTATCTTTTCTACCACATCAACATCCTCCGATTTCAGTTCCAACCTGGGTGGTTCTTCAATAGATGGCCTGGCCGGCGGGTTCTCTCTTTCCTCTACGTATAGTGACTCAAACTCGAGAGCCTTTGGCCATACCCCTTTTTCCTCAAGTGCTAACACCCAATCTGCCAGTTCTTCACCGTTCATATCATCTAGATTCATCAAACATTCATCCAAAGGGTCTCCAACATTCAGGGATGCATCATCTTTTTCTGGGATCACATTCACAACATCAATAAGAGAGCAATTGGCGAACTCACTAGGTCGCCTCATAGACTTCTGCACGTTGAAAGTGATTTCTTCATCATTGAGCCTCATCTTAAGTTCACCAGTCTTGTACTGTTCATCCTTTTGGTATTTAGCCAGCCTCTGAGGGAATGGAGCTGGCCGTCTATTGTTCCCAGTGATTTGGGACTTTTCTTTCTCAGCCACCACCTCAACTACCGGTTCCTGGGTTATCTCCACTTCTTTTTAAATCTCACTCTGTGCACTGGGTTCTCCACCAGTTCTCGATGAGTTTCTAGGCATGCACCTGTACAACCAAGTTAGCAAATGTTAAACTTACAATGTATAAATGAAAATTTTGAAGAAAATTGACTATATTTCAGAATTTTGTATTTCTTCCAACTTCAATTGATAACACCGTTAATTCCCTGGCAACGATGCCAAAATTTGATCACGCTCAACTATGTCTAATAAAAGACTAAGCGGGCGTTGCAAATATAATCCAGGGTATTACGCCCAGAGTCGATCCCACAAGGAATTTACGTATCAATCAAGCTGTCAGAATACGAAACTTTTACTTAATCAATTTTCTCAACAATTTTGAATGTCAATTGTTGATGTTTTACTATTTCTACTGACAAAATTAATAAACTAACGATTAACAAACAATATGATATAAACAATTATAATAAAGGTCTAAAGTCATGGTTTCCCCCGTTGGTGAACTTCCTTCTTAGATACTTCTTATAGTTTGATTAGTTGCCTCTATCAATCATGAACACTCTATCTACCATAAATCTCTCTCAAGTAATTATGATAATTTACTAGACGCACTCTCTCAAGTTACGCTAGCTAGATTGCATTACAGTTCACTTAGATTGCACCCGAAGTATCGTTATCTCTAATCCAACCTCTAAACCCTCGGTTATGACTTTCGTCTATACTCTGGGAGTGGTGTTGTTCAAACAATTACCTAAATATGCACTCTCTCTCAAGTAGATACATAATAAATAGGCACAGCTAATTGAGGGCCCTTCAATCAACTACAACAAGAACGTAGTTGAACAAATAGAGTTTAATCAACCAATCAAAGCTATATTAATATCACAATAAGTTTATTCCCCAACGGGTTC
>ML310753.1:13381-51945 GCA_005239505.1 Nicotiana paniculata
AAGTTCATCCCCCAACGGGTTCCACCAAAACCCTAGATTAAGGAAATTAGCTACTCATGCTCATAATAATCAACTCTAAAATAACTTGCATAATTAAACTAGAAAGTAATGAATAAAAGCTGTAGAAGTCGATGTTTGGCTTCTCTGAGTAGTATTCCACAGACATCTCTTGTCTCTAATGGCATCCCCCTTTTCAAGTTGTGTTTTTGGGTCTATTTATATGTTTGGGACAAACCCTAAACGTGTAGGAGACTTCTACTCAAACCGGGAAACACTTAAAATCTTCAAAACTCGGATTGGACCAGACCAGGGACCTGGCTTTATGGCCCAAACGCCTGGATAAAGCCAGGCCAGGCCTGGCCTTAAGGCTCAAACGCCTGGATAACGCCAGGACAGGCCTGGCCTTAAGGCTCAAACGCCTGGACAAAGCCATGCCAGACCTGGCCTTAAGGCTCAAATGCCCGGCTATAGCCCGGTGAACTCCTCTTCTCCTCGTTAAACCATGAATTCTAGCCACACATCAGAACTGTATACCGATGGAGAATTTGAATCTGATTCATAGTTACCTCCATCATAATCACGATTTGGTGATGAAGAAGATAAATAAGATGGTGGTGAAGACATGATTATGAGTGAAGTTTATTAAGAAAAGAAAGAGTGATCAGTTTTTGGGTTTGAAGACTAATGATCTAGGTTCGACGATTACTTTATGAAGAGGAGAGTAATGATGACCCTTATATAAGATATGGCTATTAATTATACAACGGGTAGAAAATTTATTCAAGTGGAAGTCTAATAGTTGTATAAGTGTCATTGATTTGATGGTTAAGAGTTCCCTACTTCTAGGCTAATTGAGTACTGGTGTGACTTCTTGGAACAGGTTCATTTAGGGATTAGTACAAGGACTTTGAAATGAACCAAATATAGATAGAATCCTGCTCATGTGTGACTGTAATTAGTTCAATAATTGTATGGAGATGAGCACGTACCTTGTCAGTCAGATGAACCAGGTTCATCATGTTGAAGTCCTTAATTTGCCTCAATTTACAAAGATAGAGAAACATCATTAGCAACCAAAGAATCATATTAATACATGGCACACGAGTATGGGAATAAAGACATGACGCTGAGCAATTATTAATCTGATTAAGTACCTAAAAATTTTCTAGCCAAAAATTCGTTTATATAAAAAAATTTCTTTCTCTTCAATCAGGTGATCTTAATCATCCCTAATTCCAGCCTGTTTCTCTCAAAATGCTCCCTACTAAGTGCTTTAGTGAATATATCAGCAATTTGATGATCAGTAGCACAAAATTCGATTGAGATCATTCCTTTTTCATAGTTATCCCTTAGGAAATGGTGTCTAACATCTATGTGCTTAGTCCTTTTGTGATGAACCGGGTTCTTCGTCATACTAATAGCACTAGTTTTATCACAAAATATAAGAATGCATCCCACATCAATACCAAAGTCCATGAGTTATTGTTTGATCCATAAAAATTGGGCACAACATGAGGCTGCAGCCACATATTCAGCCTCAGCAGTAGACAAGGCTACTGAATTTTGTTTCTTGGTAGCCCAAGACACAAGGCATGAACCCAAAAAGTGAGCCATACCTGAATTACTTTTCTTGTCAACCAGGAATCCTGTATAATCAGCATCAGCATATCCCACAAGGTCGAAATTACTACCTTTAGGATACCAAAGGCATAAATCAGTTGTGCCTTTCAAATATCTCAAAATTCTCTTTACTGCAGTGAGGTGGGACTCCTTTGGATTTTCCTGAAACCTAGAACATAATCCCCCACTGAACATAATATTAGGTCTGCTGGCAGTGAGATACAATAGAGACCCAATCATCCCTCTATATAGCTTCTGATCAACAGATGAACCAGGTTCATCCATATCCAATTTTGTAGTTGTGGCTATGGGAGTGTCTATTTCTTTTGAGTCTTCCATTTTAAACTTCTTGAGCAATTCTTTCACATACTTTTGTTGGTGGATCATTGTTCCATTTGGGTTTTGCTTAATTTGCAAGCCTAAGAAAAAGTTTAGCTCACCATCATGCTCATCTCAAACTCACTTCCCATTAGCATAGCAAATTCCTTGCTCAATTTCTCAGAAGTCGCTCCAAATATGATATCATCCACATATATTTTCACAACCAGAAGATCCTTACCTTTTTCCCTTAAGAACAAGGTACTATCAATTTTGCCTCGTTTAACCCCATGTTCTAGAAGGAATTTTGATAATCTTTCGTACCATGCTCTTGGTCCCTGTTTGATACCATATAGAGCCTTCAAGAATTCTATTTTCCCTTTCAACAACCCCATTTTTCTGTGGGGGTTCTAGGAACAGAAAAGTTATGATTAACACCATGTTCATCACAGAACTCAACAAACTTAATATTCTCAAATTCAGTACCATGGTCAGATCTTATTGATGTCAGTTGATGTCCCAATTGATTTTGAGTTTTCTTGAAAAATGAGGTGAACATATCAAATGCTTCATCCTTAGACGCCGGGAATAAAGTCCAAGTGAACCTTGAAAAATCATCAACTAGCACCATCACATATCTCTTACCACCTCTACTTAAAGTTCTCATAGGACCACAGAGATCTATATGAACCAGTTCCAATGTCCTGGTGGTACTGACCATTTTCTTACTTTTGAAAGAGGACCTTACCTGCTTCCCCCTGGCACATGCCTCACGAACTTTGTCTTCCTTGAACTTAATGTTAGAAGTCCTACCACTAAGTCCTTAGATACTAGTTTGTTAAGCTGAGTTAGACTTGCATGACCAAGTCGTTTGTGCCACATAAGGGGATCACTGTCCAACACACTTAGACAAGTGAGTTCATTTTCAGATAATGTGGGCAAATCTATGACATAGATGTTATTCATTCTTTTTCCCTGCAAAACAATCTTTTCAGTAGGCAGGTTAATCACAAAACATTTTGTGGAAGTAAAAGCAACCAGGTTACCTCTGTCACATAGTTGTGATACACTGATCAGATTGTATTTCAAGCCATCAATTAGATACACATGTTCAATAGATCGTGTATCATCCTCACCTACCTTACTAACCCCAATGATTTCACCTTTCTTCCCGTTTCCAAAGGAGACACTTCCTCCTTTGAGACTTTCAAGTGAAAGGAACTGTTCCATGTTCCCAGTCATATGGTTTGAGCAGCCACTATCCAAATACCAAATTTGGCTGCCTCCTCTCACTTGAACCTACAAAAGAATCAGGGGTTAGTTTTAAGAACCCAAACTAGTTCGGGTCCTTTTCTATGAGAGAATGGATGAATCAAATTTTTCCTGGCCCAATTTGGTAGCCAGCTTTTCCCTTTTACAAACCTCTCATTTTTTTGACTGGCCTGCTCTTTTGCAATACACTCATATTTGTAGTGTCCAGTCTTACCACAATGGGTGCAGATTTTATTCTCAGGGAGAGTGAGATACTTGCTTTTGGGATCTCACTTGGGAAATTGACTTCCAAAGCCAATCCCTCTCCTGTTTCTACTATGATTTTCTTGAAGCCATATCAGGGCGTCAGAGGATTTATTCCATTTACAGGTTCGATCTAATTCATGTTTGACTTTGCCAAGTTGTTCATTAAGAGTTCTTATTTGTTCGTCCTTGGCATACATATTATCTTTTAATTTTCCTATGTTTTATTCTAAAATGATATGATAATGATCAACAATCTTTTTACTTGATCCTAGCTTTAGCTTTAAGTTTTCAGATTTTAGTTCTAGAATCTCAGTTTCAAGTGGATGAACCTGGTTCAACAAGTCAGTGTTTTTCTTTTCAGATTCACTGACTCTGATTTCCAGGTTTATGCATTTTGCTTTTAGCATTGCACATTCTTTAGATAGTTGATCCTTCTCTTTGGTTGTTTCCTCAGAATCATCTATGAAATCAAGTAGCAACTCAGAGAGTTTTTCCTTAGATAGGAACTTTACTTTATTTTTAAGATGAGAGATACTTACCTCTGGTTTTTCATGTGATTCCTTGTCAGATTCTCCAATTTCCATGAGCGCATGATCTTCAGTCTCCCCATCTTATGATTCTTCATCTGAACTTTCCCCCCAAGCAGCAGCCATAGCCTTTGTTGTGTTTGTCTTGGGTTAAACCTGTTCCTTCCTCCTGTTCCTTTTCTCATATATTTCCTTTTTCCACTCTACTTCCCACTGAGGAAAGTTTTTACTGAGATGGTCAGTCTTACCATATTTATAGCATCCCTCGTTGGTTTGTCTTTCTGGAGCCTTTTCTTTGTTGTACTTTCCTCCTCTAGAGATGCCTTTCTTCCTCATGAGAAAGTTTCTGAATTCTTTGGTAATCATGGCCATCTCATCATCTTACAGATCTGCTCCCTCAGTGATTTTTAAGGCTAGACCCCTCTCCTTCTTTGGACCATCCATCTTCATTGTCTGCCTTCTCAGTTCATAGGCAGTGAGATTTCCAATTAGCTCATCCAATATGAGGGTTGTCATGTTTTTAGATTCCTGGATAGCAATGATTTTGCTTTCCCAAGAAATAGGCAAGACCCTTGTTAGGATCTTCTCAACCTTGTCCTCTTCAAGAATGATTCTTCCAAGAGACTTCAGTTCATTAGTCAAGGTTGTGAACCTTGTGTACATCTCTTGAATAGTCTCTCCTTCTTTCATAGTGAAGTTTTCATACTGAGAGTATAGTAGAGTACCTCTTGACCTTTTTACCTGAGGTGTTCCTTCATGGGCTACTTGCAAGGTGTCCCAAATCTCTTTGGCAGTGGTGCAGCTTTGGATTCTGCTATACTCGTCTGGACCTAGTCCACATACTAGCCACTTCTTGGCCTTTGCATTCTTGTCCCATTTCTTTAGATCCTCGGCAGTGCAATCAGCTCTTGTCTTTGGTACATCTATACCTTCAACACTCTTTCATGGTAGCTAGAGGACCATCAGTGACTATGTCCCAGAGTTCATAGTCTTCTCCAATTAGGTGATCCTTCATCCTATTTTTCCACCATGAGTAGTACTGGCCATTGAAGAGTGGTGGCCTTGCAGTTGATTGACCTTTCCAATTTCCAGGTGGTGCACTCATCTTGATCTTCTCCAAGGTGTTAGCCTTTCAAGGATAACCTGCTCTGATACCAATTGATGTTTTAGACGTCAATACCACACAAGAAGATAGATTAAATTGTGTGGTACCCAATTTTCGAGTGTTGTCTCTCTAGAAGAACCTGTTTCTTCTTGGTGTTCCAACTACTACTGTTGCGGAATAATAAAAGCAGTAAAGTAAAAACACAGAGATTTTTACATGGAAAATACCTGGCTCAAAAGGTGAAAAAACCGTGACCTACTCCTCAATAGGATTTGCTCAAACTCTTCACTAAAACTCTAAGCCAAACGGACTTACAATACACTCTTTTGTAATCCTAAGGATTAACTCTAACCTTTGTAGTAACTAGCCCCTAGCTAATTTCTACACACCTCAAGTTAACTCTAACTTGATCAATACGTACCTATTACAATTGCTTCTATGAAAGCTGAAAAGATACAATATTAATTCTCCTACTACAATCAACTAGACTCAATAATCAATCTGATGAAACTGGTTCTTCTAGTTGAACTGTAGCGTTTGCATCGCACAGTAATTCTGCTTGCAAAATATCTGGGAATTTTTCTTTTAGATCTTGATTCACTTCTGCACTTGTGCGTGTTAAATTTCAGCATAAATACATCAAGTATTTATAGAGTCAGTCGTTGAGCTTGTCTTCCAAATCCAGTTCAACTCTACCTGGGTGAACCAATTCGAACCAAACTCAACTTCCTTTCTTTTCTTACTTTCCTTGCTGAATTCGACTTCAATTAATCAGATCAGTATGCAACCTTTTCGCATTAGGAGACAATCTCTTGGTACATTGATATTTCATATTCAAAACAACTACTAAGCATATACGGTTCATGTGCCAGCTCGTCAGTTCACGATGTGTACTCTGATGGACCTGGTTCAACTGGTCAGCCTTTTATCAATCAAAACTATGCAGTGATATGGGTCAACACTTTCCACACTTCAATATACTTTTTACTGCTTTTAGACTCATGATGCAGCCAAGATAATCACACAGAGGATCTATGCAGCAATCCACCAAGTATCTAAAGACAAAACCACGAGGAGAGTTAGTAAAATAACAATCAATATACAAATGAGAGAGATGATTTACCGAGGTTACATACTTGGTGTAAGCAATGTCAGTGCTACCGATAATAGCAATTGAAATTGCAGCAGTGGCAATACCCATTTGATGTTCTAAACGTCAATACCATACAAGAGGGGGTGATATGTGCGGTGTCTGATTTTCGCGTGCACTAGTTATAGAAGGACCGGGTTCTTCTATGTGTTCCAACCTCTACTGTTTGCGGAATAATAAATACAAAAAATAAAGAACACTAAGATTTGTACGTGGAAAACACCTGGCTCAAAAGGTGAAAAACCGCGACCTACTTCTCAGTAGGATTTTCCAAAACTCTTTTACTAAATCAGTAAGCCAAACAACATTTACAAAAACTCTTTTGTAAACCTAGGATTACCTATAATCTCTTTGCGGCAAACTAGCCTCTAGCTATTTGCGACAAACTCCAACTTAATTATAAATTGAAACCACACAGTACCTATTACAGACGTTTCTAGATAAAGCTGAAAGGTACAAGTTGAAATCACCTACTACAAGTAGACTAGACTAAAAGACAACACTTGGAACTGGTTCTTCTAGCTGGTTCAAGTAGCTTCAGAGTCGCACACTTAAATCTCACACGAACTGCTTGTAAAATTGCCTTGCTAATTTTCCTCTCAATTCTTCCTTAACTTCTGCTTTTGTGCGTACCTGTAAAATAAAAACAATCTGTAATATATAGGATTAGTAGACGAGAGATGTGCTAGAGTTCTAATGCTCCTCTTTCTTGGTGGAAGAGTTCAAGTTAACCTCAACTCCTCGAATACTTCCTTATCTTTGATTCTGTTCTACTGAATAAGGAATCATTCTCCTTATTATTTTGCAATCTTTTCGATTAGGAGATATCTCTTTAATTCGCATATTTCGTCTATCTCCTGCATGTGCACCTCACGTGCCTTTAACTCTGCATGTGTCTATGTCTCCAGTGATGGACCTGGTTCATCTTTCAGTTCCTTTGTCAATCTTCAAAACCATTCAATTTCTTGGGCCAATAAATTCCCCCTTTTTGATGATGACAAACTCTGTGCTTAGGCATGTAACCAACTTAATCCAACATTAACACATTTTAGAGTATTGAGAATTTATCATAAAAGAACCAGGTTCATTAGGTTATAAATATCACATGTTTAGAATAGCACATGACCATTTTCCCCCCTTTTGGCATCATCGAAAAGTTGTAAAATTCAGAAAGTCCCAGATATTTAAGAATTAGTCATGGCCACTGGGGCAACTGCAATTGCAATCATGGATTAATCATCAATAGTAAACCAAGAATGCAAACTATCAAAGAAAATGAAACAAGATTAAGAGCAAAAGCAGCAAAATTCATTGATAGAATCATTGTTCAACCACAATCCACAAGAAGAAATAAAAATAGTTAACATCATGAGCAAAAGAAAACAAGAAAAATCCCTAATCTGGGTCACTGAAAGTCGAATAGGCTGGACTACTAAGGCTTGGAAGGGTTGGAGGCTAGATTTTTACCTTGGAGAAGAGATAACATATCATTAAGAATCCCCTCATTCTTCTCCTTTTCTTTGGCAAGCTCAGTTTCGAGAGCATCCCTCTCATGTTCAACCTCAGCGAGGCGGTTCTTCAGCCTAAGTATTTCTGCATCCTTAGCCCCTCCCTCCTGCACAAGTGCTCTGACTTTGCTGTTCATCGGAGTCTTCCTGGATGAACCAGGTTCATTTTTAGGAACATTGACACCGTAGTCACATGCCAGAAGAGTGTTTTTGCCAAAGCGACCCTTGATCGTGGCCATTTCTGCCTTCTCCAGAGGCACCTTGTAGTGAGCAAGTACAGTTGTGAGGATGAAGCCATAAGGAATGGCATGAGCCTTGGAACCGTTTACCACCCTGTCCAGGAGCTGGATGATGAAGTAAGGTCAGTTGATCTACTTTCCACTGTCCAGGCACTCCATGAGAACTAAGTCCATGTAATTTGCTATGTGCTTTCTCTCCTGCCTTGGAAGTACACATTTGTTAGTGAACTCAAACACCACCTTGTGAGGAGGCTTCATCTGACTTTTGTAGACAACCCTTGGTTCAACCTCCTCTTCATTGTCACAGAACCTTCTAGTGATTTGTAAAGCAGTGGGAGGAGCATCCAAGCTGGGTCATCTCTGCCTGGTGTAATCATCATATCCTTCAGATGGGATCCCAAGCACTTATCCCAATTCTATGGCATCAAATGAAATTTTGGTCCCCTTCACTTGGCTAGAGACCCTACCGTCCTTGATTACAACATTTTCCATGAACTCGACTATGTCACTTCTGGCCAACCTCCTATCCAGCTGAAGGACCATGTCCTTCCAGCCCTGCACCTCCAGCTTATCCATCATATAGACCATGTCAGATTCCTCCAAATCTTTCAGCAATCTCCCCTTAAAAATGGTGTGCTTCCCAAACTTAGTCAAATTGTCCTTCTCTCCAGTAGTCTCATCTTCTTCATCGGCACTCCAATCTTCTTCTTCATCAATTTGAACTTTCTTTGACTTTACTGTAGACCTGGTTCTCTTGGCTACAGTTGAGGGTGTAGCAGACACAGATGCAGACTTCTTTGAATAAGTCTTGGCTTTCTTTGGTTTGGGGGTCTGCACATCAACTTCTGCCCTTTGATCATCTTGATGGACCAGGTCCATCTCCTCAATCTCAACAACCTCTACAGGCTCAGCAATTTTCTCCTTTCCCTTCTCAGCTCTCTTTCTCTTACTCTCTTTCAAAGCATTTTGTAACTCCTCCTCACTCTGCCTTAGTGCACTTCTTGTGGTTCTTCCTATTGGAAGAGGAGTTTCAGAACCAACAGATGGAGTGACTTTTCTCTTCTTACTTTCTCCTGCAGTTTCAGACTCCTTAGTCTTTGGATTCCTTTTTTTCTTTGGTTTATAACTCTCTCCTAACTTCTTCATAAGATCTGCCAATGTCTCCTCAATGGATGAACCAGGTTCATCTGTAGATTTTCCTAGATTTACTAATCCCTCAGCCGCTTCACTTGATTCATTCCCCCCTGACTTCTTGGCTCCCTCTTCTATTACTACTATTTCAGTACCATAAATAGACAATCTAGTAATATCTTCCCCTGTTCCCCTTGCTTCACTCCGACTTCCCTCTCTCTTTATTTCTTCCCCAATTTTATTTTTACCACCTCTTCGTCTTACTTCTGGAAACTCCACATTTTCACACACCCAACCAACACAAACTTGTTTTCTAAGTTCTCCGCTATTTCAGACACATTCTCAGAAGTGATATTTGGTACAGATGATACCTGTTCAGAATCAGATGATCCTGTTGCTTCCTCAGTAGCTGATTCGAACGAATCACTGGAATTGTCTGATTCTTGAACCTGACTAGCTTGTAATTTGACATCCAATTTTCTGGCGAGAGAACCTGTAGCCATTGTTTTCCTAGCGAGCATTTTAACCCGTCTTTTTTTGGGTTCTGGACTAGGGCTAGGTTGAGGAATATTGGGACTAGGTTGAGGATTAGTAGGACTTGGTGGTGGAGGTGTTGAAGAATTCGAAGATGGAGTAACATGTGGTGGAGTACCAAGGTTATCCGAAGGGTTAGACATTTTTGATTAAAGATGGAAGAAGAAGATTTTGGATTGAGAATGAGGGTAAGGAAGATGGAAGGGTTTTGACAGTTGTAGAGTTGGTCATTAATTTAAGAGATGATGATGGTGGTTTTTAAAAGGAGGAAGTAATTAATATATAACGACAGACTTTTGGGTCAAATTCAGGTCTTATCACCTCTGCAACTGATCAGTTAGAGGTGACGGTTACTGCTTCCCTAGGTTCTAGCCGGTTTAGATTTAATTGAAGTCTTAGGGTAGACGAAACTGGTTCAAAAATGGGATAAGGATAGAGTGTGAAAAGATTTTGATTAGGTAGAGTTCATCTCATGATTAAATACTAATATTTCAAAGTGTGTATAGTAGAGAACACATACCTCGTCTTTCAGATGAACCAGCACCAATGAACCAGGTTCATCATGTCAGAATCCTCTTGATCAAGCCTCAATTTTCAACAATAGAGAAAAAATCATTAGTAACCAATGATTCATTTCAAAACATGTCAAGAGAGTATGCTATTTACAACATGAGACTAAGCAACGATTAATCTGATTATTTACACAAATTTCAGAATTTCTAGCCAATTTTTTCCCCTTTTTTAATTTTTTTTCCATGTACATTATGAACTGGTTCAATTAGGTGATATTAATCATCCCCAACTCTAACCCGCTCCTTTAAAAATTCTCTCTACTTAGTGGTTTTATAAAGATGTCAGCAATTTGTTTATCAGTAGTAAAAAATTCAATAGAGATCAATCATTTCTCATAATTATCCCTTAAAAAATGATGTCTAACATCTATGTGCTTAGTCCTTTTATGATGAACGGGGTTCTTTGTCATACTTATAGCACTGTTGTAATCACAAAATATAGGGATGCATCCAGCATCGATTCCAAAATCTAGCAATTGCTGTTTAATCCACAATAATTGAGCACATCATGACGCTGCAGCCACATACTCAGCCTCAGCAGTAGATAAATCTACAAAATTCTGCTTTTTAGTGGCCCAAGACACAAGACATGAGCCCAGAAAATGTGTCATACCTGAGGTGCTCTTTCTATCCACTAGAAAACCTGCATAATCAGCATCATCATATCCCACAAGATTAAAGTTACTACCTTTTGGATACCAAAGACATAGATCAGTGGTGCCTTTTAAGTATCTCAAGATTCTCTTTACTGCAGTTAGGTGGGATTCTTTTGGATTAGCCTGAAATCTTGCACATAAGTCCTACACTAAAAATAATATCAAGTCTACTATCAGTGAGATATAGCAGTGAACCAATCATTCCCCTATACAACTTTTGATAATAGATGAACCATGTTCATCTACATCTAGTTTTGTGGTTGTTGCAATAGGAGTGTCAATTTCTTTGGAATCTTCCATTTTAAACCTTTTAAGAAACTCTTTCACATACTTTTACTGATTGATCATAGTTCTATTTGAATTTTGTTTAATTTGTAAGCCTAAAAAGAAATTAAGCTCACCCATCATGCTCATTTCAAATTTACTCCCCATTAGTTGAGCAAATTCTTTACTTAGCTTTTCAGTAGTTTCTCCAAAGATTATGTCATCTACATATATCTGAACTACCAAGAGATCTTTACCTTTTTCCTTTAAGAATAAATTACTATCAATTTTACCTCTCTTGTATTCATGCTCAAGCAAGAACTTTGATAACCTTTTATACCATGCTCTGGGAGCTTGCTTGAGTCCATATAGTGCTTTGTCAAGTTTGTACACATGATCAGGATTCTCCTTGTTCTCAAACCTTGGGGTTTCTTGACGAACACCTCTTCCTTTAGGTAGTTATTTAGGAAGTCACTCTTGACATCCATATGGTGAAGGGTAAATTCCATGTAAGCAGCAAAGGCTATGAGGAGTCTTATTGCTTCCAGCCTTGCCACTAGAGCAAAGGTTTCATCATAGTCTATGCCTTCCTCCTGAGTGTATCCTTGAACCACCAATCTTGCCTTGTTTCTTATAATTGTTCCATCTTCATCAAGTTTATCTCTAAAGACCCATTTGTGCCAATTACTGATCTATCCAAGGGTCTTGGTACTAGATGCCAAACTTAACTTCTTTCAAATTGGTTGAGTTCATCTTGCATTGCTTTCACCCAGTCTGCATCCTGCAAAGTCTCAACAATATTTTTAGGTTCAAGAAGAGATAAGAAAGCATCAAAAGCACACAGATTCTTCAAAGAGGATTTGGTTTTGATTCCAGAGGTTGGATTAGTGATAATATTCTCAATATGGTGAGAACTTTGATATGTGTATGGTTTCACAACCAACTGGTTACTCCTTGAAGTTCCTTCAGTGCCTTGTTATTGTGGAACAGGATCAGGTCCAGGTTCCAATAAGGTTTGGAAATTAATTTGTTCAGTTCCCCCTGTCATGTTGCCAGGGAGGGATGAAACTGTTCCATCACCTGTTCCTTCCTCCAGTGTTGCTCCAGTTTGGACTGAGTTTCTAACCAGCCCAGTTTCTCATCCTCTTGTTCCTGTCTCTCAGAAAGAATGTTAGTTTCATCAAAAACTACATGCACACTTTCTTCAACACGCATATTTCTTTTGTTATAGACTTTATAAGCCTTACTATGTGAAGAATATCCCAAGAATACTCCCTCATCACTTCTAGGATCAAACTTACCTAGGGAGTCTTTACCATTGTTGTGCACAAAGCACTTGCAACCAAACGCCCTAAGGTGGGACATATTTGGCTTTCTCCTTTTAAGTAACTCATAGGGAGTCTTCTCTACAAGTGGTCTAGTCATGCACCTGTTTATGATATAGCATGCAATATTAATAGCTTCTGCCCAGAAGCTATGAGGTAGTTTACTAGAAAGAAGCATAGTCCTAGCCATATCTTCAAGTGTCCTATTCTTTCTTTCAACCAATCCATTTTGCTGTGGAGTTCTAGGAGCAGAAAAGTTGTGATATATGCCATGCTCATCAAAATATTCAGAAAATTTAGCATTTTCAAATTCAGTGCCATGATCAGACCTAATTTATGCAAGTTGCTTTCCTAATTGTTTTTGAATTTTTCTAACAAAAGAAGTAAACATGTCGAATGTCTCATCTTTAGATGTTAGAAACAATGTCTAGGTAAATCTAGAATAGTCATCAACAAGCATCATCACATATCTCTTACCACCTCTACTTAAGGTTCTCATAGGACCACAAAGATCCATATGAACCAGTTCCATCGATTTGGTGGTACTTACCACTTTCTTGCTTTTGAAAGAGGATCTTACTTGCTTCCCCCTTGAACAAGCCTCACAGACTTCGTCTTCCTTGAACTTAATGTCAGACAGACATATCACTAAGTCCTTGGAGACTAGTTTGTTAAGTTGACTCAGACTTGCATGTCCAAGTCTCTTATGTCAAAGGAGGGGATCACTGTCCAGCACACTTAAGCATGTTAATTCATTTTCTGAAAGTGTGGACAGATCTATGATGTATATATTTTTCACTCTTTTTCCTTGCAAAACAATCTTGTCAGTGATAAGATTTATTACAAAATATTTTGTAGAGGTGAATGCTACCAAGTTACCTCTATCATACAGTTGTGACACACTGATTAGGCTATATTTCAATCCATCTATTAGGTAGACATTCTCAATGGAACGAGTGTCATCCTTACCTACCTTACCAACCCCAATGATTTCACCTTTCTTTCCATTTTCAAAGAAGATATTTCCTCCTTTGAGGTCCTCAAGTGAAAGGAACTGGTCCTTGTTACCAGTCATGTGTTTTGAACAACCACTATCCATGTACCATATTTGGCTACTTCCTTTCACTTGAACCTACAAAAGAAAATCAGGGGTTAGTCTTAGGAACCCAAACTAGTTTGGGTCCCTTTCTATAAGTAAAATGATGAATTAAATTCCTTTTATCCCAATTTGGTAACCAATTTTTCCCTCGAACAAAACTTTTATTCTTTTGACTGGCCTGCTCTTTTGCATTGCATTCACTTTTGTAGTGACCAGTCTTACCACAACGGGTACATATTTTGTTCTCAGGAAAGGTGAGGTACTTGCTTTTAGGATCCCATTTAGGCAGCTGATTCCCAAAGCCAAGTCCTCTCTTATTGCTACTATGATGTTCCTGTAGCCATGTCAAAGCATCGGAGTATCTGTTCCATTTACAAGTTCTGTCTCGTTCGTGCTTGACCTCACCAAGTTCCTCCTTCAACAATCTTATCTGTTCATCCTTTCTATACAACTCATCTTTTAGTTTACCTACATTTTCTTCTAAGGTGAGTTGAGAGTTGTCAGCTATCTTCTTACTGGTTCTTAGTTTCAGTTTTAGATTTTCAGATTTTAACTCTAGGACATTAGTCTCAAGTGGATTAACCTGGTTCTTCAGAGCAGTGTTTTCACTTACAGCCTCACTTACTCTGAGTTCTTGGTTTTTACACTTTTCTTGTAAAATTACATACTCCTTAGACAACTGTTCCTTTTCCTTATTAATCACTTCAGATTCATCAATAAAGTCTAGCAGTAATTCAGAGAGTATTTCTTTGGACATGAATTTAATCTTGTATTTGAGATGAAATATACTTACCTCAGATTCCTCATCTGATTCACCAATTGCCATAATTTCTTTTTTATCTTCATCTTCATCATATGACTCATCATCTGAAATTTCTCCCCAAGCAGCGACCATAGCCTTTGTTGATACTTTATTTTTCTTGGGATGAACCTGTTCCTTCTTCCGGTTCCTTCGTTCAGACCTTTCCTTTTCCCATTCAACTTCCCACTGAGGGTAGTTCTTGATGTGATGATCAGTCTTCCCATATTTGTAGCAGCCCTCGTTAGTTAGTTTTTCCGGCACCCTTGTCTTGTTGTAGTTTCCACCTCTTACGGATCCCTTTCCTCTCATAAGATATTTCTTGAAATCCTTGGTGATCATAGCCATTTCATCTTCTTCCATATCTGCTCCTTCAGTGATTCTCAATGCCAGACTCCTTTCCTTCTTGGGAACATCCATCTTCATTGTTTGCCTTCTAAGTTCATAGGCAGTAAGATTTTCAGTTAGCTCATCCAGTTTGAGAGTTTCAATGTTTTTGGAATCTTGAATTGCAGTGATCTTGCTCTCCCAAGATACTGGCAGAACCCTTGTCAAAATCGTTTCAACCTTGTCTTCCTCAAGAAGAGTCCTTCCAAGAGATTTCAGTTTATTAGTCAATGTAGTTAACCTAGTGTACATCTCTTGAATGGTCTCTCCTTCCTTCATAGAGAAATTCTCATAATGAGAATATAGTATAGTACCTCTGGATCTTTTCACTTTAGTAGTTCCTTCATGAGACGCTTGCAAAGTGTCCCAAATTTCCTTGGCATTTGTACAACTTTGAATTCTACTTTACTCATAACAATATCCCATAGTTCGTAGTCTTCTCCAATTATATGGTCTCTCATCATGTTCTTCCACCAAGAGTAGTACTGGCCATTGAAGAGTAGAGGCCTAGCGGTTGATTGTGCTTCCCAGTTCCCAGGTGGTGCACTCATCTTGATCTTTTCCTAAGGTGTTAGCCTCTTCAAAGATAACCCACTCTGATACAAATTGATGTTCTAAACGTCAATACCACACAAGGGGGAGGGGATTTGTGTGGTGTCCGATTTTCGCGTGCATTAGTTATAGAAGGACCAAGTTCTTCTATGTGTTCCAATCTCTATTATTTGCGGAATAATAAATACAGAAAATAAAGAACACTGAGATTTTTATATAGAAAACACCTGGCTCAAAAGGTGAAAAACTACGATCTACTTCCCAGTAGGATTTTTCAAACTCTTTTACTAAATTAGTGAGCCAACAACATTTACAACAACTCTTTTATAAACCTAGGATTACCTATAATCCCTTTGTGGAAAACTAGCCTCTAGCTATTTGCGACAAACTCCAAGTCAGCTATAACTTAAAACCACACAGTACCTATTACAGACGCTTCTAGATAAAGCTGAAAGGTACAAGTTAAAATCACCTACTAAAAGTAGACTAGACTAAAAGACAACAGTTGGAATTGGTTCTTCTAGCTAGTCCAAGTAGCTTCAGAGTCGCACACTTAAATCTCGCATGAACTGCTTGCAAAATTGCCTTGCTAATTTTGCTCTCAATTCTTGCTTAACTTCTGATTTTGTGCGTACCTGTAAAATAAGAACAGTCTGCAATATATAAGATTAGTAGATGAGAGATGTGCTAGAGTTCTAATGCTACTCTTCCTTGGTGGAAGAGTTCTAGTAACCTCAACTCCTCGAATCCCTCCTTATCTTTGATTCTGTTCTTACTGAATAAGGAGTCCTTCTCCTTATTATTTTGCAATCTTTTCGATCAGGAGATATCTCTTTAATTCGCATATTTCGTTTATCTCCTGCATGTGCACCTCACGTGCTTTTGACTCTGCATGTGTCTATGTCTCTAGTGATGGACCTGATTCATCTTTGAGTTCCTTTATCAATCTTCAAAACCATTCAATTTTTTGGGTCAACACCATTTTTTAAGTTGTAGCCAGTGTGTGTAGAGGTTCTATTAATCCAGCATCAAATACAGTCTGCTCAAAATGTTTTTTTCACATAAGAACAACTGGGCTCCCTACTTTTCAATTTTATAGCTCACATTTCAATTTACAACCAATTACCCCAAAAAAGGCTTAATTATATGAAGAAAAAAATCAGAACACTTAACCTTTTGGGTTTGCCCAGTTGGTTTGGAGGGCGGTCATCCATAAGGATGACTTGGGATCGAATCCCTCTCAATGCTTTTTGGGTTAAGCCTGTCGCACATGGCTTGGTTAGTGCGGTTCACATCCCTTATGTGGTTTGCAGGCAATTAAACAGGGGATGTCTGCCCGGTGCGCACCAAGTGTAGCGGCTGCGGATTTCCCCTCCTACCGAAAAAAAATTTAGAACACTTTCCATGGTTATCTTCCCTCACAACCATATACAAGCTCTCCTCTCTTCTTCCCTTTGGATGCGAGTTAATTCTGATCCATTGATGATTGTTTCTTAACGCCATGCTTAACTCTACTAATTCTTTCTTCTAGCTAAGCAGTAAAAAATGGAAAGGTTTTATGGCTAATACGAGTTTCACTAGACAATGCCTCGACTTAACAGGCAATGAACTTCAGCAGCAATTAAACAATCAGTTAGTGAAGATTATAAGAAACAAATTACCCACAGGTCAGATAAATATTACCCCCAAAATTAAAGAAATTTAAAAACAATGAATAGCCCAAATTCAAGGACGACCAATACAAAAACAAGCTTAACTTTCCTCTTGAGGTTTCATCGGATTAGCTGCATTTGATTCGAAGAGAGAGAAAGATAGATCTAGAGCGAGAGAGGGCACACTCTTCTAAGATTAATTAGCAAAAGGAAAGTGGTGTTTTATTGTGAAATTAACTTGATCATCTTGCTTGCCACGTGAATCTGTACACTTTTTAAACAAAATAATTTGCTATGTACAACCAATCTTAAATTAGGTAAAAACAAGGACAAAATCTACTACTTCCCCTTTCTTTTTAAACTCATGAAAGATCTTATTTTGCAAGGGCAAAAAGAAATTAAATAATTTTATTTTTAAAAATTAGGTTTTTAATGAAGATAGAATAGATTTTAGGGTAGTTTGGTTCATATGATAAGATGGGATATAAATTGGGACTAAATTTGCTCCATGTGTGATTGTAGGGATGGGTTAATCCAGTGATAAATTTTACATTAAAAATGTGGGATTAACCAATTCCATCGGATATCTCACTATTGTACCAAACAACCCCGTAGAGTGAAGCTTGAAGAAGGTAGGAAAACATCTCAAATGTTATTGTGATTATCCCTTGGAACATCTCAACAACAGTTGGTATTATAAAGATTAAGGATAAACAAAAATTTGATTGAATAAGTGATCCATTACTTTGTCACTGGTATCGCAAAGTTCAGAAATTCCAACACCAACCACAAGGATTCGTGTTTTCAGTTTTAACACATTCATCCATAGTTGCAGCTTAAGGTTAAAATTTCAATTTCATTCATATGGGCAACTTCATTATTTCTCTTCCTTTATTTTATAAAAGACAAAAAATAGTTCCTATTTTGCACCTTGAAAACTGAACTCTTTCACAATTTTGCAAATATTAGGGGGTAAATCGTAAAATAAAAAAAGATTAGGTGCGAATAAAAAGGTAACAGATAGGTTAAGGGTATAAAATGCAAAGAACTCCCTATTTGACCGCCCCACATTTGTAAAATTTGCATCTTAGAAGACATGCAGATAATGTATGCAGGAGCTGAATATAATTAGCTGTCTATGTGAAGAGCAACCCGAGGACACAAACCGCCTATTTCTACATTGAAAAATTACTGCTCAATTGTGGAATATGTTTTTCATCATTTTGGGCTCATTTTGAAGTTTACAAGCACAATTTTTTGATCGTTGAAGATGCTTTTCAACCTAGATGGCCAGCGCTGGAGCTGGGAGGTGGACTTGCCCATGACTTGAAGATGACAAAGAACCTATTAAAACATACCTGCTCACGAACATTACCATCTGGAAAATGCAAAAGCTTTAGAAGAGTTTCCACCGGCTTATAGCCTGTCTGGCCAAGCTTCTCGAGAGCCCGAAAGTACTTTTTTTTCTAATTTGGGGTGTTTGGCCAAGCTTTTTCGGGGAAAAAAATATTTTTGGGAAGAAGCAGAAAAAAATAGTTTCTTCCCAACAGCAGAGGCAGAAGCAGTTTTGAATTTTCGTCTTACCAAGAATATCTTAGCAAAATATAGTATATACCAAAATAATCGTTAAACATAATACTTAGGATATTAATGTATAAATATTTCTTATTATTTTTAGGATAACTTTCTAATATATAGTGACTTTAGGAATGAATATTTTTATATTTTGTTGAATGATTTTTAATATATTTAATTTATATTAAAAGAGTTAAGTACTTTTAAATTTTATTTTCATATTTTACTTTAGTAAAATGAAAAGATTTAATTATTGCACGTAATAACAAATTTTTGAGATTATTTATTTACTTATAATATTAATTATTAAGTAAATCTATTCATGTCCGTATACGTAATTTGATACTTAAAAGCCTTTCTGAAAAGCTTGGCTCAAAAGTGCTTTTCAGAGTGATTAGCCAAACACAAATTGTTTCTCTCCAAAAGTACTTTTTTCAAAAACACTTTTGAAAAAAGCACTTCTCAAAATAAGCTGATTTCTCCGGCTTGGCCAAACAAGCTAATTCTCAATCACCAAATCAGTTAGCTCCAACAATTCAGGAATACTGTCTATGACAGACTTAGCAGCGTTTATACCTGTGAATCTACCTTGAGCTCTGATGAGTCCTCTCTCCCTAGAATTTCATTAAGTAGAAGAACAAGTTCACAAGAGTCTCGAGCATCTTCTAGAGCAGCGATTATACCTGTGAATAAAAATTTGAACGTAAGTAATGATATGCGAGTTCAAGAAAATCAGCAGAAAGGAAGCAGGAGCAGTCATAGTCATACCGTAATGGAAATTTTTTTGGAGTTGTTTGATGGCCAACAACTTCATCAAATTGCAATCACCATACTTAAGAACATCAACTATTGATGGAACATTTTTGGAGCATTGAAGTCACAAGTATATCAAGAGCAAAGTGCAACACTACTACGGACCAGTTCCATAACAAGTCTTGTGTATGTCCTTAGTTGAGTTGTATCTTTGTAATTGTTCTTCATTGCAATTCCTACTTTGCTTATCTAGAAACGTTAGTTAGGAACCCCTTGTAAACCATAAACCTTCAGTGTTTGTGTCGTGACTAGAGTTAGTCATGAGTTGAAGTCTTTGTAATAGGTGTATTGCAACGTGGCTTGTAATAGGTGTATTACAAGTTAGTGAGGTTGAAGTCTTTGTAATAGAGTCATTACAAAGTGGCTTGTAATAAGTGCATTGCAAGTTAGTGAAGTTGATACCCTACCAGTGTAGGTCGTGGTTTTTTACCCCATTGAGTTGGGATTTTTCCACATAAAAATCCTGTGTCTTATTTGCTTACTGTTTTATTAGTTAGTATTGTTGGAACTGATATAGGACCAGGTCTCTATACAGTTTGGTGGACTCTTATATTCTATCAATTGGTATCAGAGCAGGTACTTTCTAAAAAGTTAACCCCTAGAAAGAATCTCCATGGCTGCTCCACCAAACTTTGAAGAAGGACAATCAACCTACAGGCCTCCGATATTCAACGGTCAATACTACGACTAGTGGAAAACTCGAATGCATGGCTTTATAATGGGGGAAGACTCTGATCTATAGGATGTTATATGCGACGGCCCATTTGTTCCATCAAAGAATGTAGGAGAACCTGCCATTATGGTGTCGAAAACCAGGAAGGAATACAATGATGCCGACAGAAAATATGTGGGAAAAAACTTTCGTTCTAAAAAGATCTTGATGTGTGGTATAGGACCTAATGAATACAATAGAATCTCAGCTTGTCAATCTTCCAAGGAGATAGGAGAAGTATTGCAAACAACGCATGAAGTAACTACTCAGGTCAAACAATCCAAGATCGACATGTTCACCACTGAGTATGAGCTTTTTAGGATGAAAGACGACGAATCTATATAGGACATGCACACAAGATTCACTTCCATCATAAATGAGCTGCATTCACTTGGAGATATCATTCCTAGAAACAAGCTTGTAAGGAAGGTTCTTAGCGTCTTACCCAGCTCATGGGAGAGTAAGGTGAACGCCATTACTGAAGCCAAAGACCTGCAAACTTTAACTATGGATGAGCTGGTTGGGAATCTGAAGACATACGAGATGAAGAGGAAGAAAGACATTGAAAGAAGAGAACCAAAGAAGGAGAAGAGCCTGGTACTCAAGGCTGAAAACAATGACTCAAGTGAGGAAGATAGTGATATGGCCTATCTTACCAAAAGATTTAAAAAAATGGTCCGAAGAAATGGTGGAATAGCAAAGAGAGGTAGTTCTAGTAAACCAAAGAACTGTGATCTTTGTCACAAATGTGGAAAGCCAGGACATTTCATCAAAGACTGCCGACTGCTAAAACAGAAGCATTACAAGCACAACTCTGAGAAAGCAGCAAAAAGGAACCCGGTTCTTGACAAACGCTTCAAACGAAAAAGTGCAGCTGATAATGTTGTGAAGCAAGCTCTTGCTGCATGGGGAGACTCCTCCAGTGAATCAGAAGAAGAAAATGATGCAGGAGACAGCTCCATGATGGCAGTGGAAAATGAAGCAAAAGAGTATGATTCATTATTTGCATTGATGGCTTAGTCTGATTATGATGAAGATGACGACAATGATGAGGTAAATTTCAGGGATGTTTAGAGGAAACTTAAATCCTATTCTCCTAAGAAACTTATGTCATTAGCTAATGTTCAAATTGATGCATATCATAGTATTGTTAATGATAAGGATGCCTTGACCAAAAGCTAGGAGATGCTAAACAAAATAGGGATGACTTGGTGGTCTGTGTGGTTGATTTAAAGGAAACCATAGATAATCTTGAAAAAGAGAAAGATGTTTTAACTGGAAAGATCAATAGTGTAGAAAATGAGAGAGATGATCTAATGGTAGTGGTTGTTGACTTGAAGGAAACCATAGAAAACCTTAGCAAAGAAAAGAATACCCTAGCAGAGAAAGTTGCAGCTACTGAGCAAGAAGGGGATGATTTTTTAGTGGTAATCGCAGACCTAGAGGAAACAGTTGAGGGACTTAAAACTGAACATAGGTGTGTGAGCATTGAGAAAGGAAAGGAAGTAGCTAGTGAGACACACATCAATCTTGAAAAAGAATTAAATGATGTGAAAACTAGTTTTTGTGGTGAGCTTGAGAAAAATAGGCAACTTCAAGCAAAATTGGAGAAGGTAAAAAACGATCTTGAGAAATCTCTTAAGTGGACCTGGTCCTCAGATGCTGTTACTGCCATGTATTTCAATAATGGTGGAAACATGCATGGAGTAGGATTCCAAAAGGAGAAAATTCCTTACAACCCTCACAACAAGTACGTCATTGTACCTGATAATTGGCTTGGGAATAATGGGCACTTCAAGGAAAGTTGCCAGGCCAGAGTTCAATCTGTTCAGAAAAAAAAAGTGTTTGCTGAAAAAGTGACTACTGAAAAGGGACTAGGTGCCATGCGCAAAAAACATATTTTACCTTCTTGGACTAGGAAAGATCTCATTCACCCATTTCCTCATTACAAGGGACCCAGACTGGTTTGGGTTCCTAAATCTAACCCTTGATTTACCTGTGCAGGGAACAGTGAGAGGAAGCATCCTACAATGGATCATGGACAATGGATGCTTTAATCACATGACTGGGAACACCATGGACTTCCTTTCACTGAAAGCCCTGCAGGGAGCGAATGTATCCTTTGGAAATGGAAAAAAAAGGGTACATTCTCGGTGTTGGAAAGGTTGGAAATCTCTCTCACACTCAATCGAGAATGTGTACTATGTGAATGGTCTGAAGTACAGTCTCTTGAGTGTCTCTTAAATCCGTGATAAAGGGAACAAAGTAGAGTTCTTGTCTAAAGTGTGCACAGTTACTAATCTGGTAACTGGTGAAGTGGTCCTAGTAGCCAAAAGATACAAGAACATTTATGTTGCTGATTTTGGATCTCTACATACTGGTGATATGAGCTGCCTAAAAGCAGTTGATGATGATGCAGAATTGTGGAATACAAGGTTGGGGTATGCAAGCTTCTCCCTTCTGAATAAACTAATATAGAAGGACCTAGTTCGTGGTTTTCCAATTTCAAAGTTCAAGGAGCACAGAGTGTGCAATGCATGTGCTAGAAACATGTGAAATCATCCTTTAAGCCAAAGAAGGATGTCAACACGTCAAAGCCACTTGAACTCCTTCATATGGATCTATGTGGTCCTATGAGAGTGCCAAGCAGGGGTGGAAAAAAATATACCTTTGTGATATTAGATGACTATTCAAGGTTCACTTGGACACTATTTCTCAGAACAAAAGACGAGACATTCAAAATGTTTGTGACCTTTGTCAAGAAAATCCAAGTGAAGATGGAATTAAAGGTAGCTTGCATTAGATACGACCATGGAACAGAATTCGACAACGCCAAGTTTGATGAGTTCTGTAGTGAAAATGAGATCACCCACAACTTCTCAGCTCCAAGGATTCCATAACAGAATTGAGTTGTTGAAAGGAAGAACAGAACTCTCGAAGACATGACCAGAACAATGCTCATTGACAGTGGAATTGCCAAAATTTTTTAGGCAGAAGAAATAAACACTGCATGCTACGTGGCGAACAGGTGCATAATCAGATCCCTCTTAAACAAAACGCCCTATGAGTTGCTCAATGGAAGGAAACACAAGTTGACTCATCTGAGAACCTTTGGATGCAAATGCTATGTTCTCAACAATGGAAAAGAGCAGCTTGGGAAGTTCGATGCAAAAATCGATGAATGAATTTTTCTAGGATATTATTCTCAAAGCAAAGCTTACAAAGTGTACAACAAGAGGAACCAGTGCGTGGAAGAAATTTTTCATGTGATATTCAACGAGACACTTCCATCTGGCAAAAAAAAAGACAGGGGCGATCAAGACAATGAACCACTGTTGGTTCCTGGAGAGATCACTAATGTTTCAAACGGAAAAGCGGATATGATGAGTCAGCTGAAGGGAACAAGTGAAGATAATGCAACCTCCTCTTCCACTTCTCAAGAGGAACCTGGTACCCAAATTACTATCACTGAAGCTGAAGAAAGAGTTGTTGATGCAGTCCAAAGCACTCCACAAATAGCAGAATGGGGAGCGCAGGGGAACCAATCAAGCTTACCCAGCTCCTCTGCAAATCAGATTCCAGTTCCCAATTGGAAACATAAAATCTCCCATCCACTTGATAATATAATCACCCCTTGATTCAGAAGTCCAAACAAGATAAAAACCAGAGATTCCCTAGCCTTCTCAGCCTTTCTATCCCAAATAGAACCCAAAAATATCAAAGAAGCCTTGAAGGATGCAGACTGGATCACATCTATGCAAAATGAGCTACATCAATTTGAAAGAAACAAGGTATGACACCTGGTACCTAGACCCTCAGATAGAACCATCATAGGGACTAGGTGGGTGTTCAAAAATAAGCTGGATGAACATGGAAACACTACAAGGAACAAAGCAAGGCTTGTTGTCCAAGGCTACAATCAAGATGAAGGGATTGATTATGATGAGACCTTTGCCTCAGTTGCTCGCATGGAAGCCATTAGGATTCTCATTGCCTTTGCATCCCATATGGAGTTCACCTTTTTCGAAATGGATGTGAATAGTGTATTTTTGAATGGTTTTCTCAAAGAAGAAGTTTATGTCAAGCAACCTCCTGGTTTTGAATGTCATGAACATCCTGAGTATGTATTTAAATTGGATAAGTCACTCTATGGATTGAAGTAGGAACCTCGTGCTTGGTATGAAAGACTATCCAAGTTTCGCTTGGAAAATGTATTCACAAGAGGAAAAATTGACAACACTCTCTTATTGAAGAAACGGGGAAGGAACCTGATCATCGTTTAGGTATATGTTGATGATATCATATTTGGGGCAACGGCAGACTCACTGTGTGAAGAATTTGCTAAACTCATGGGAAGTGAGTTTGAAATGAGCATGATGGGGGAGTTGAACTTCTTCCTGGGTCTTCAAGTGAAGCTGTCCACAAAGGGAACATGTATCACTCAACAAAAATACATCAAGGAACATCTGAAGAGGTTTGATATGGAAGCATCAAAGGTGATTGATACCCCTATTGCTACTGCCACTAAGATGGACATGGATGAAGCTGGATTACCTGTAAATCAAACAATGTATCGAGGAATCATTGGATCACTACTCTACCTTACTGCCAGCAGGCCAGACATTGTTTTCAGTGTGGGTCTATGTGCAAGGTTCCAATCAAGTCCTAAGGAGTCCCACCTGAAGGATGCTAAGAGAATTCTGAGATACCTTAAGGGCACACAGGACCTGGTTCTGTATTACCCTTCAGGAGATAATTTCAATCTTATTGGCTATGCTGATGCTGACTATGCAGGTTATTTAGTGGATAGGAAAAACACATATGGAATATCTCGTTTTCTAGGATCATGCCTAATCTTTAGCAGATACTTGAAAATTAAAGCATGTGATTAAGGGGGAAGCATAGATTCAGGAGGAACTCGTGATGTTCCCGGTACTTTATCTGGTTAATCAAGCTCTATAAACAGTTGTCAATTTCAGAATTTTGTCATCATTAAAAAGGGGGAAGTTGATGGGTTTAAGGTTTCACAGTAAGTTTTGATGATCTAATAAACTTCTTGTCTAGAACCAGATAAAGGACCTGATGCATAATTGGTACAATTCTTCTGCAATGGACTTTAGCTAATATGAGAGGTGTGACTTTAGTTACACAAGAACCAATTCAGGGACCTGATCCGCTGGAGTTTCCATGACAGAAGTACAAAGTCAACTCTACAGTTGGAAAGTAACTGCCTGCAACTGTGCACGCTACAATGCAGAAATAATGCAATAATGATGTTTCGCTTAAAGTATATATATTTCTATGTATATCGCCTCATATTTTCCTTTTGTTTCATCAATTTCGGATGTTAATTATGATGATTTATATTAATTTGAAGTGTTTTATGTATAAGAATGATTCGGGAATAATTAGGGACAAAACATGCAAAACTAGAACCAAAACGAACAAAATCGGACGAAATGCGTATTTGGGCGCCACAGGCAGTGCCTTGAGCCACTTGTGGCACTGGAGGTAGTGAGTAATTTAGAGACAGCGCCCTGGTGGGTGCCTGGTGCTGTCCAGGGCGCTGGTGGTGGATAATTGTCCTATTATGCTCGGGACACGGTTTATTCGGTCCTAGACCTACCCAACACGTATAAAAGCAAGACTAAACATATTTTTGAGGGGATTGACGCCACTTTGGAGGAAAAACACACACGGGATCATTAGGAAGTAGAGAATTATCAATTTTCTTCATCTTATTCTAGTATTTTTAATTTATTCAACACTTATGAAATTGGTTGAGTACATCATGAGTGGATAAAGACCCATTGTTCTGGGGTTGTAATTTAGCCATGAATATTGTTGTTTAACATTAGCTTGACCTTGATTATAATTCACCAATATATGGTTGTTTCATCAATTCTGTGTTTAATTGCTTAATTGTCTGGCCAACACTTAGGTTCTATTTGCTATCGATGTTATACTTGGGAAAATCGTGTATAGATTAGAGAAGAATTGAAGAGTGCCCGATCTTAAACCTTAAGGGGAGCGAATTTGTGATTATGATAAGAATATACCTAGTCACCGTGCTTAATAAATATCATAATCTTAATGCGTTCTTAATAGATTAATTTCATAGGAATATAGGTGTTAATCTATTTCGAATAGGCGAGTAATACTTTGGGAGAAGGCTATGAGAGCAATTATCGATTAATTATCAACCGTGAGTGAATTATATGAAAGGTAGAATTAATTAGAATGCAATATGAATGGTGAATCGATCAAAACCCTGGAATATTTGTCTCTATTAAATACAAAAAAATCAACTCGTTACTTGATAATTTAGTTATTACTTAGAATCGTAGTATAATATAAGCATATTATTGGATTGAGGTTTTGGCTTGATTAAATAACAATGTTAGTGATTCAGTGAGTAGTTTAAACAAGTCTCTGTGGGTTCGACACTTGACTTAACATTTTATTACTTGTACAATCACGTATACTTGCTTGTGCGTTTGGGAGCAACAAGTTTTTGGCGCCGTTGCCGGGGACTTGAATATAGACTACTTTCTAGTTTTTGCTTTAGTTGTTTATTTCGTCTAGTCTAATGTTACTTGATTTTTTCTCTAATCTCAGGAACTTTGATTGAATGCGTAAGGTCAGAAGCCAGGACAGACTCAACAACTTTGACCCCGAACCTGAGAGAACATTTCACAGGAAGTTGACGGAAGCAAGGGATACAAACAATATTCAGGAACTCGTTCAATTTCCCGTGAATATGGCAGAGGAGAGACATATGGCTGTTCAGGAGATAGCAATGCCCAGTATTGCTAATGTTACCTCCAGTATAGTGAAGCCCAGAATCACTGGGCACTTTGAGCTGAAACAGAGCATGATCCAGTTACTTCATGCAAACAGACACTTTATGGGTCTTCCACACGAGGATCCACAACAGCATATTCTGAACTTTTTGGAGATTAGTTATACTTATATCACTAATGGGGTCATTCCAGATTATGTGAGGCTCACCTTTTTCCATTCTCTCTGTTGGGCGAAGCTAAGCGATGGCTAAAGGCAGAACTAACTAATTCCATTACATCATGATATGATTTTGCAAGAAAAATTCTGGCAAGGTCCTTCCCTTCAGGAAAAACTGCAAAGATCGTAAGTGAGATTGTTGCCTTTAAACAGAAAGCAGGAGAATCTTTATATTCAACATGGGAAAGGTTCAAGGGGATACTCAGAGACTGTCCTCATCACAATCAGACCAACGAAGGGTTGGCTCATACTTTCATAGAGGGGCTCCATCCCCAAACAAAGATTGTGGTAGATGCTGCTGCTGGAGTTCAAGTATTGGAGAAAAAATTTGATGAAATTTATGAATTATTGAATAAAATCTCCAAAATCAACTCGGATTGGCAAGGAGAGATGGGTAGGAACATGGCACAAAAATAACCAAGGGTTCTTGAATTAGACTATGTCTCGGCATTGTCAGAACAGATCTCTACACTAACTAACCAAGTCAATCAGATGACCATGATCATTAACAAGCAACAGACTCAACCAGCGCAACAGGTTCAGGTATTTTGTGAAGTATGTGGAGAGGGTCACCCTAGTGACTTGTGCACGGCTAATCCAGATTATGTCTGCTTTATGGGTAATGCAAATAGGGGTTAGGTGAATCAATATGGGAACACTTATAATCCCAACTGGAGGAATCACCCAAACTTCTCTTGGGGTTGAAATCAAGGCACTCAGAATCAATACTGGCCTCAAGCACCTCAACAACAATATAGACCACCTCAGGCTGAACAACAAGTTAGTCTTGAGGATATGATGAAGAAAATGATGGCTGATCAGCAAACCCAGTTCGTAGCAATGAGAAATTTGGAACGCCAAGTGGGACAACTTGCCAGTGCCCAAAATACCAGACCAGTGCGAGCTCTTCCAAGTGACACTGAGGCTAATCCTAAAACATCCATTAATGTCGTATAATTGAGGAATATGAGGCAAGTAGAAGAGGTCCATTCGAAGAAGAGAAAGTAGGTAACTTTTAATGAGAGGCCAGCCACTATAGAATCAACATCAGACAAATCAAAAGAATCAGAGAAGCTAGCTCAAGGGGCGGTGGTTGAGCAACCCTCACAATTGGTTGCAAGGTCACCCCCTCCGTTACCTCAAAGATTGCAGAAAGTGAAAGATAATGCCGCGTACAAAAAATTCCTTGATCTTTTGAAACAGGTGCAAATTAACATTCCATTGGTAGACATTTTTCAGGAAGTGCCCAAATATGCTAAATACATCAAGGACATTGTGGCCAATAAAAGGAGGTTGACTGAGTTTGAGACCGTGGCACTCACTGAGTAATGTGGCTCAAGAATTCAAAGCAAGCTACCTCAGAAATTAAAGGATCCGGGTAGTTTCACCATCCAAATATCGATTGGTAAGCAAGTAGTCGGGCGAGCTTTGTGTGATCTTGGGGCAAGCATTAATTTGATGCTGCTATCTGTGTTCAGACAGTTGGGGTTGGGCGAGCCACGCCCAACAACGGTAATTTTACAGTTGGCTGATCGCTCCCTTGCTCATCATGAAGGAGTGATTGAAGATGTGCTAGTTCAAGTGGGATTTTTCATATTCTCTACTGATTTCATTATCCTGGATTACGAGCCCGATCAGGAAGTCCCATTTATTTTGAGGCGTCCCTTCTTAGCCACGGGCCGAGATATTATTGATATTTGTGAAGGGAATATGACGATGAGAGTAGGTGATCTAGTGGAGGTATTCAATATATATAAAACACTCAAATTACCAGCCCACTATAAGAGCTATCCATGATTTCTGTGGTGGAAAGCGATGCTGCATTGCTGGTTCCTTATATGAGTCCTGTTGACCCTCTTGAACGAGCTTTGATTGGGGGTGAAGAAGATATTGAAGATGAAATGAGGGGAGAAATTGAGCAAGTACATGATATATCCTGCAGTTATAACCATGGGTTAGGAAAATTTGAGGAGCTGAACAAGCCTGTTACTCTGACCCCTCCTAAGCCATCTATTGAGGAAGCTCCAAAGTTAGAACTTAAGCCTCTTCCAGCACATCTCCGCTATACTTATTTGGGGAACTATGAGACATTGCCCATGATCATCTCATCCAGCCTGACTAACACACAAGAAGATAAATTGCTCAGAATACTTCGTGGGCACAAAAAGGTGATTGGATGGACAATTGCAGATATTAAAGGAATCAATCCATCATTTGGCATGCATAAAATCTGCTTGAAAGATTGACACCGCCCTAGTGTTGTGCAGCAAAATAGGTAAAATCCCATGATGAAAGAAGTTGTGAATAAGGAAGTAATAAAATTGCTTGATGCAGGTATCATCTTTCCTATTTCTGACAGCAACTAGGTAAGCTTGGTTCAATGTGTGCCCAAAAAGGGGGGACGACTATGATTGAGAATGATAAAAATGAGCTAATTCCTACTCGCACTGTTACAGGCAACCCGCAAGGACCACTTCCCACTTCCCTTCATTGACCAAATGTTGTACAGGTTAGCGGGACATGAATATTATTTCTTTCTTGATGGTTATTCGAGATACAATCAGATTGTCATATGCCCATAGGATCAGGAGAAGACCACGTTTACTTGTCCTTATGGAACCTTCGCCTTCAAGCGGATGCCGTTTGGTCTTTGTAACGCATCAACCACCTTCTAGAGATGCATGATAGCTATTTTCATTGATATGGTGGAAAAATTCGTGGAGGTGTTTATGGATGACTTCTCAGTCTTTGGGTCATCTTATAATAATTTTTTGAAAAATTTGAGCATGGTATTAGCCCGTTGTGAAGAAACAAACCAGGTCTTGAATTGGGAGAAGTGTCACTTTATGATGGGGGAAGACATCGTTTTGGGTCACAGAGTGTCTAGGAGTGGCATTGAAGTTGATAAGGAAAAAGTGGAGACAGTTGAAAATTTAGCTCCACCAATTTATGTGAAGGGTGTCCGAAGTTTCTTAGGACATGCAGGATTCTATAAAAGCTTTATTAAAGATTTTTTCAAAAATTGCTACTCCTTTGTGCAGGTTGCTCGAAAAAGATGTCAAGTTCAATTTTGACGGAGCCTGCCTGAAGGAATTTGAAGAACTCAAAAAGAAATTGATAGCTGCCCCCATAATTGTTGCACCATATTGGTCTCTACTTTTGAACTTATGTGTGATGCTAGTGACTAAGCTGTTGGGGCAATGGTAGTCCAAAGGAAAGACAAAATGTTTTATTCCATTTACTATGCGAGTAACACTCTTGATAATGCACAACTGAATTACACCACTACTGGGAATGAGTTGTTAGCTGTTGTGTGGGCCTTTAAGAAATTTCGGGCATACTTGGTCGGAACAAAAGTCATAGTCCAAACCGATCATGCATCAATCAGGTATTTATTTACAAAGAAAAAATCTAAAGCTAGATTGATGCACTGGGTTTTGTTGCTGCAGGAATTGGATGTGGAGATAAGAGACCGAAAGGGCACTGGAAATCAAGTAGCTGACCATCTATCAAGGCTGGAAAAGCATGACCACGTGGAGGAGGGTGGAGAAATTAAAGAAGTGTTTCCTGATGAGCAACGTTTTGCTGTGAAACAAGACTCTCCTCCATGGTATGCTGATTACGTGAATTATCTTGTGAGTGGGGTACTTCCTCCGAAAATTGAATGTGAAGCAAGAAATAGGTTCTTAAATGACGTGAATTTCTACTACTGGGATGAGCCATATTTGTACAAACAATGTATTGGTCAGTTGATGAGGAGATGCATTCCAGATAAAGAAGTAGAATTACTGTTGTATGATTGTCATGCATCGCGTTATGAGGCCATAGTGGTGGCGATAGAACAGCGGCGAAAGTACTACAATCCGGGTTATTTTGGCCAACTATTTTCAAAGATGCCCATGCATTTTTTAAAAAGTGTGACTAGTGTCAGAGGACAGGAACGATCACGAGGAGGCACGGGATGCCTTTAAATAATATCCTGGAGATGGATATTTTTGATGTGTGGGGGATAGATTTTATGGGACCATTCCCATCATCCAAAGGAAATAAGTACATTTTGCTGGAAGTTGACTATGTGTCAAAATGGGTAGAGGCGATTGCATTGCCAGCAAATGATGCCATGGTTGTAGCTGCGTTTGTGAAGAAGAATATATTTTCGAGGTTTAGGACTCCACGTGCCTTGATTAGTGATGAAGGGATCCACTTTTGCAATCGATTGTTGAATAACCTTCTAGCTAAATATGGAGTCCGTCATAGAGTTGCGATAGCATATCACCCTCAAACAAGTGGACAAGCAGAGGTGTACAATAGAGAAATAAAGCAAATATTAGAGAAGACGGTGAGTGTGAACAGGAAGGATTGGACTGCAAAATTAGATGATGCCATATGGGCATATAGAACAACTTACAAAACGCCAATTGAGGCGTCACCATACAAGTTAGTCTATGGGAAGGCATCTCACTTTCCCGTTGAACTCTAACATAAAGCATCTTGGTCCATCAAGAAGCTGAACATGGACCTTGAAGCCGCGAGTGAGAAAAGACTAATGTAGTTGAATGAATTAGATGAGTTCAGGCTGCACTTGTACGAAAATTCTAAACTTTACAAAGAAAAGACCAAAAGATGGCATGACAAGCACATTAAGCCGCATCAATTCGAGCTAGGCCAACAGATATTATTATTCAATTTTTAGACTGAGGTTGTTTCCTGGGAAGTTGAAATCGAGATGGTCAGGCCCGTTTCAAGTGGTGAGAGTCACTCCTTATGGTGCACTTGAGTTGCGAGCTATACACGGTGAAAGAAATTTTTTGGTGAATGGGCATAGAGTAAAGCACTATTGGGGAGGAGCCATGAGTCGTGAGAAAACCAAAGTCGTACTTTCTGATGAGTAAAGGGAGACTCTGCGTCATGCCATGATGTTAAATCAGGCACTTGTTGGGAGGCAACCCACTTTTTATTTCTTTCATAGTTAACTTCTTAACTTTTTTCTTGACAGAGTAGATATATTTTGCATTTTTTCTTTGTAGGAATAGAAATTATAGATATAATGGTATATGAAATGTAATTGAGTATTTAAAAATCTTGGGGGATCAGGATATTACATCAAAAAAAAAATTACGTGAACAGCGCCCAGCGCTGCCTGGGGCACTGAAACTAATGTGAAAAAATCCCCCAGCGCCATACATAGCGCTAGGCGCCGGGCTGGGTTATTTTCATTTTTTTTAATATTTTAAAACCCATACCCATTTATCCCAACCCAATACCCACTTATGCTAACATTATAACCCATACCCAAAACCTACCCAAACATCAATTTTACAAGACAAAACCCAACAAGAAGAAAAGTCCCCCTCCATTCTCTCTCCCTATGCCGCAATTGTTCTCACCACTTCCTCTCTCTAAATTTTTTTCTCTCTGAAGTTCTCTTGGTTTTCTTCTCCAATCCACAGGTATGTTGTTCTTGTTCTTCTTCTTCTTTTTGTGTTTTAGTTGTAGATAACAAAGTATATCCCATCCCCCAAGAGCCCTAATACCCAATTTTTCCCATTATGGAGTTGTTAAGCAAATTTTATGGTGGGTTCTTGAAATTGTTGAAAATTATGTGCTTAAAATGTGTATACAGAGTATTAAACTAAAATTCCCTCTACTCCATTTAAAATTGGGAGGGCCACCATCTTCCACCATTGTTGAATTCTAAAGCTCACACTTTATGCACATAAGGTGTTTGTAGAAATGTTTGAACGATGATCTTGGGTACACTGGTGAAGTCTAAGTAACCGAGTGTCTTTGTGGATGAATTTTGGATAAGTGTGGGGTGTATAGGGATGCGTTAACATGCTAGGAGATTGAGTTTTTATGGAAAATCATGTTCCTACATTATGTATCTTATGTGATATATGTGTAGAATTGTGGTAGAATTATCCAATGTAGTATAATTGTGTAGTTGTAGAAAGTGCAGTCACACATACCTCTTTCTCACATTGAAATGAATTCACGTAGTCATGATAAATCATATGTATGGATAACATGGGGAAGTCTTGAGTACCCATAGTCTTGGAATGCAACACTTGCACTTTTCAAATAAAAAGCATGAAATATTGTATATTGCACCTTTGGTTATAAGTGTGGGGTCATTGTTTGACTTGCACGACAACCTTAGGTATCATCTTGGAGAGTTCTCATGTTCATATTTTCATTGTGTGGAAGGATAAAAATGGTTCGTGATGGTGCTAATAAGGGCAAGGGCATTGGCAAGTCCTTCTCCACCTCTCCTACTCCCAAAAAGAGAAAGCAATGAGAAAGCCCCTCACGACAAGCTAAGGGCAAGCAACCGGCCGAGGGATCCCATCCTGCACCGTTGAGACCTAGGCCCCGGTTGGACTTAATTAATGATTCGGAAATTGCTTGGCACAGGGATTTTGTGCCATACGGTCGCTACATCTCCGATATGGGGATAAACACCAAGGCTTTTGAGAGGAATTTTCCGGAGGTGATTGGCCAACTCCGCACAAGGCACATGGAAAAGATCTTAAAATGCTCTGGCCCTACAAATCTAAGCATGGTCCGGGAAATCTATGAAAATTGGCACCAAGGGCATGGCACCTCGCGTGTACGGGATGTCAATATACCAATGACTAGGGAGGCCGTATGCAGATATTTGGGTGTTGAAGATGTTGATCCAAGAAGACTACAAAAATTTGTCCGCAGCCCGAAGTACACCTTGATACATCACAATTTATGTGGCGTGGATTCAAATGCAAAATGGACCAGGAAAAAAGGCAACATTCATCTGCACATGGTCCGATAAGATGTAAACAAGACTGCCAAGGTGTGGCAGAACTTGGTACATGCCAGACTCATGCCTGTCGAGCATAGCAGCGACTGCACTCGAGCTAGAGTGTGTGTCGTTTATTTTCTGATGACAGGAAGACCTATCAATGTTGGTGAATTAAGTCTTGGGGAGATGGCCTGTACGAGGTTTGGGCGGCAGATTAAACGGTTCTTCTTTGGGAATTTACTCACTCATTATCTGATGGACCGAGGGGTGCCAGAGTACACATGATGAGGTGGTGGAGGCTCCAACAGGGCTAGTGGACATCACATCACTACTGGAGACATCATCCAAGCTGACACAAGCGGCGAGATATGAGAGGAACGAGAACTTCAGTAGGTATATTTATAAGTATTTAAACTTTTTAATGTGCAGGGCTGGCGTTACGGATGAGGAGCGTATGCAATTACGTAATGAGTTGTCTAGTTAATCAAAAGAGATGTTGGGGATTGCACCTGGCAGCCCCATTCATTCTTCAGAGGATGCCAACACAATTCGCAGCTCAGACACAGAGGATGATGGGGGTGACGAGGTTACAGGGCCCCTGGCCTTGGTGCCTCTAGGCCCCGATGATGATGAGCCAGAAGCAGCTGATATGGAGGACTCCGAGTGACATGGAGTATTTCTTTTCTCCCTACTTTGTTCTTTAAATTGTATATGCATCGAGGACTATGCATGATTTAAGTGTGGGGGTGAGAAGAATACTGCTTGTGGGGTTTTTGTTATAATTTGTATAAATGTGTGTTTTTTTTAGTTAGTTTTTTTATTTGATATTAGTTTGTGTTAATATTGTGTAGTTAGTTTTAGTTAGTTTGTTAAAGAAAAAAAATAAAAAAATATATAAATAAAATAGAAAAAGTTCGGACTTTTCCCGACGATGGATCTGTTGGAAAATTTTCTTGAGGGATAAAGTCCGATTAAAAAGTGCCAAAAAGATTTTTTTTTTAATTTCTAGGATAGTTAGGTAGTATCCCTTGGTTTTTCTTTGGGCACCGGTTCTTTTCCAAGGGTGTAGCTCGAACCGGGTACTTTAACGTTTTTTCAGGAGTAGTTAGGAAGAAACTGAGTAACTTTGAGATACCCATTGGCATGTTTGGTGCTGGCACATTAGGCTATGACATACATACTGCTTTCCCTTGTAATTGGTTTGAATTGTGAAGCCTAAGTAAAGAGATAGCCTATTTTGTGACGCCTTAACTTAGTTGTTTGACTTGTAGGCTACATAGTGTATAATTTCTTAATTTTATCAGTTATGTGTGCTTGCTTGACTTGAGAGTTGAAAAAAACCGTTGTGATTGAGTCATGTTCAATGTGTGTGTGAGGACTAGTGATCTTCTATGTTATCCTGTGTAGTCTAGAACTTGCCCCGTGTGTTAATCTAAGCAAAATTGTAGGTTATGCTAATCTAGGAGATGGCGTAGGCATTTTCTTGCTTGATCATGGATGTGCTTGTCACATAAAATTAAAATCTTCCGTTGCTAGCCCCTTTGAGCCTATAGACCTTTTCTTTGGAACCCACATTACAAGCCGTACCCCTATTTTGTTCTTAATTTAAGATTTTTGCACCTTTACCTCCTAAGGCACTTAGTCGCTAAAAGAAGTAAGGTGAGATATTGGGGATTTGTTTTTGAGTGGAGCCATGGAAAGGCCAGTTGGTGCACAAAAATTGAAAATCGAAAGTCACTAGCCAAGGAACTTTAATGTATGGAGATTGTGTAGAAAAAGAAAAAATTGTTGTAAGAAAAAAGAGAGAGAAAAATGATAGTGAAAGTATGTAGAAAAAAATACACACACCTCCATTTCTTAATTAAATTGTGCTAGTGAAAGTAGAAGAGTGCTTACTTGGAAAAGGGCTATGTTGCATATGGGTTATGGCAAGTGAATTGGTTAAGAAGAATATGTATTTGAATTGTGAATGTAGTGTATTAAAGTGCTTAAGAGGGTTAGTAACTATTCCTAAATGTATCATACCCGTCCTTAGCCTACATTACAACCTTAAAGTCCTAATTGATCCTAGATTTGGCTAGTTTAAATTAATAGAGATCTACACTACGGGCAAGCTTATGGTACAATCTCGGGATGCATATGAATTCTTTGTGAGAGTGACTGAGATTTTGTTCAATTGTGTGATGTCCTCAATTTATATTCAAAAATCAAATGTGTGGACTAGTCTATATTCACTTTTTTGTTGTTGGTAAGGGCACATGATCTCATGAACGATTGGTAATGTTGTAAACTTTCTTGTTGGGTAAGTGCGTGAATTGAGAGGACTTAGTGGTTAAAAGTCGACTCTTGAGGTCGGGTGGTTGCATATAGGTTATTGGATTACTGAATTGAATTGTAATACTTGGGCATGATAAAAACAGGAAGAATGTGAAATTTTGTATGTTCATGCTTGTGTGCCGGTATCGATCGTAGTCAAGGGTAAGGTGTGTGATTAAAAGTAAATTGCTCGTTTATAATGATCTTTGGACGTGTTGGAGGGTAGTAGTTTGTCCCATTGCTTGAGGACGCGCAAGAGTCTAAGTGTGGGATGTTGATGTTTATCTTAAAGTATATATATTTCTATCTATATTTCCTCATATTTTACTTTTGTTTCGTGAATTTTGGATGTTAATTGTGATGACATTTATTAATTTGAAGTGTTTTTATATATAGGAATTATTGGGGAGCAATTTGGGACAAAACGCACAAAACTAGAACCAAAACGAACAAAATCAGACGAAATGCGTATTTGGGCGCCACAGGCAGCGCCTTGAGCCACTTGTGGCGCTGGAGGCAGTGAGTAATTTAGAGGCAGCGCCCTGTGGGTGCCTGGTGCTATTTTTCACTCTCAACTATGTCTAATAAAAGACTAAACGGGCAATGCAAATATAATCTGGGGTATTAAGCCCAGAGTCGATCCCACAGGGAATTAACGTATCAAGCAAGCTGTCAGAATACTAAACTGTCACTTGGTGTTGTTTAAACTACTACAACTGAATGAAAATATTAAAACTAAAGATTAACTACAATAAGGTGTAAACAATTGTAATAAAGGTCTAAAGTTATGNTGTCTCAAGATATGCTAGCTAGATTGCATTACAGTTCACTTAGATTGCATCCGAGGTATCGTTATCTCTAATCTAACCTCTAAACCCTCGGTTATGACTTTCGTCTATACTCTGGGAGTGGTGTTGTTCAAACTACCTAAATATGCACTCTCTCTCAAGTAGATACATAATACATAGTAACATCTAATTGATGCCCATTCAATTAACTACAACAAGAACGTAGTTGAACAAATAGAGAATAATCAACCAATCAGAACTATATTAATAACACAATAAGTTCATCTCCCAACGGGTTCCACCAAAACTCTAGATTAAAGAAATTAGCTAAACATGTTCATAAGAATCAAATCCACAATAACTTGCATAATTAAACTACAAAGTAATGAATAAAAGTTGTACAAATCGATGTTTGACTTCTCTTCAATGGCTTCCTCCCTCTTCAAGTTGTATTTTTTGGGTCTATTTATATGTTTGGAATAAACCCTAAACGTGTAGGAGACTTCTATTCCAACCGGGAAACACTTAAGCTCTTCAAAACTCGAAATTGACCAGACCTCGGGACCCAGGCGTTTGGGCCCAAACACCCCCTTAAAGCCAGGGCAGGCCTGGCGTTAGGGGCCAAACGCCCCACTAACGCCAGGGTCAGCCTGGATTTAAGGGCCAAACGCCCGGGTGTTCCCTTTTCGACTCTTGAGCATTTGTTTGACGTATTTTCAACCTTTTAGCTTGGCTTCCATCTCCAATTCACCTACACATGAAATAAACTCCATTATGCACATAAAAAGTGTATTTTCGTCATTAACGCACATAAAATGTAAGGCATATAACGTGTTAAGCCATGAATTCTAGCCACGCATCAATACCCCACACTTAAACATTTGCTCGTCCTCGAGCAATCAAACTACACTCATGTACACAACTTATTAAGCAAATCCCTTAACACGTTATACCAAGAATTTTTAAAACATTTCAATCACAGAGGTGTGACATCCTCGCCTCAATAGTCTACTCACATATACTATGCTTCACAATCTACTCACTACTCTAACATAGAGGTCAACAACATTACCTTTCCTTCATGAATCATGTGCCCTCACCAAATTCAAGAGTTAGTTCCACACACAATGAAATTTAAGAACATAGGAACTTAAGATAGAAAGAATTCACTCACTCTCAGAAATAACATTCATATGCCACAAAAGATGCACCATAGGCTTGCCCGTAGTGTACTACTCTACTAATCGAGCTCATTCAGTCTAGGATCAAGTAGGACTTTATTTGGCTGTAATGTAGGATGCGGGACGTGTAGGATACATTTGGATATAAGAGTGACTACACCTCCCTAAGCACACTAATACATATACTTTCGCATTCAACCTCAAACTTATATTAAGCCAAACTCCACCTTCACATCAATGTTATTACCCCATACTTCTTTAAGCACAATTACATTAAGAGTCACCACATATATTTTTCTTTCACACAATACAACTGTTTATTTTATTTATTTTTATTTTTTTTCTCAAATGACTCTCACTTTTCAAAACAGTGCACCTTTCTCCTTATTTCAAATATTCCCCTCACAAATCAACCTACCACCCCA
>ML310755.1:0-22883 GCA_005239505.1 Nicotiana paniculata
AATTTTTCCACCATATCAGTGAAAATAGCCATCATACATCTCTGGAAGGTGGCTGGTGCATTGTACAGACCAAATGGCATTCGCTTGAAGGCGAAGGTTCCATAAGGGCAAGTAAACGTGGTCTTCTCCTGATCTTCTAGGCATATGAAAATTTGATTGTAACCTGAATACCCGTCCAGAAAGTAATAATATTCATGCCCTGCTAATCTGTCCAGCATTTGATCAATGAATGGGAGTGGAAAATGATCCTCGGGTTGCTTTGTTGAGCCTTCGCTAATCAATGCAAACCCTCCAACCCATAATAGTGCGGGTAGGAATTAGCTCATTCTTCTCATTCTCAATCACGGTCATCCCTCCCTTTTTGGGTACACATTGAACCAGGCTCACCCACTTGCTGTCAGAAATAGGAAAAATGATACCTGCATCCAGCAATGTTATGACTTATTTCTTCACTACTTCTTTCATGATGGGATTCAGCCTCCTTTGCTGCTCAACACTCGGGCGATGTCCATCTTCCAAAAAGATTTTATGCATGCAAAACGATGGACTGATTCCTTTAATATTTGCAATGTCCACCCAATTGCCTTTTTGTTCTCATGAAGTACCCTAAGAAATTTCTGTTCTTGTGTATTGGTCAGGCTGAATGAGATGATCACGGGCAATGTCTTGGAGTTCCCCAAATAGGCATAGCGTAAATGTGCTGGAAGAGGTTTGAGTTCAACTTTGGAGCCTCTTCAATCGATGTCTTAGGAAGGGTTAGAGTAACATGCTTGTTCAACTATTCAAATTTTCCTAGCCCGTGGAGGTAAATGCAAGATACTCCAAGAATTTTTTCAATGTCTCCCCTTGTTTCATCCCCACAGTCTTCTTCATCCCCAACTAACACTCGCGTAAGAGGGTCAACATGACTCATGTATGGAACCATTGATGCCGATTTTCTTTCCACTATAGTAATCATGGATAGCTCTTCATAGTGGACATGTAACTTGAATGCCTTATAAACATTAAACACCTCCACTTGATCACCAACTCGCATCGTCATTTTCCCTTCACACACATCAATGATAGCTCGGCCCGTAGCTAGGAAGGGACGCCCCAAAATAAATGGGACTTCCTGATCAAGCTCATAGTCCAAGATAATGAAATCAACTGGGAATATGAAAGATCCCACCTGAACCAACACATCTTCAATTACTCCCTCAGGATGAGCAATGGAGCGATCAGCCAATTGTAAAATCACTGTTGTTGGGCGTGGTTCACCCAACCCCAATTGCTTGAACACATATAACGGCATCAAATTTATATTTTCCCCAAGATCGCACAACGCTCGCCCGACTGCATGCTTACCAATTGAGATTTGGATAGTAAAACTACCCGGATCTTTTAATTTTTGAGGTAGCTTGCTTTGAATTCTTAAGCTAACTTCCTCAGTGAGCGCCACAGTTTCGAACTCAGTCAACCTTCATTTATTTTCCACAATGTCCTTGATGTATTTAGCATATTTGGGCACCTCCTGCAGAATGTCTACCAGTGGAATATTGATTTGTACCTGCTTCAAGAGGTCAAGAAACTTTTTGTATGCTGCATTATATTTCACCTTTTGCAACCTTTGAGGGAATGGAGGGGGTGGCCTCGCAACAAATGGTGGGGGTTGCTCAGCCACCGCCTCCTTTGCCGACTTATCTGATTCTTTCGGGTTGTCTAATGTTGGTTCAATTGTGGTTGGCTTCTCATTAAAAGTTACCTGCTTTCTCTTTCTGGACTGGACTTCTTCCAATTGCTTCCCATTCCTCAATGATATAGCATTAACAGATGCTTTAGGATTAGCTTCAGTGTCACTTGGAAGAGTCCCCGTTGGTCGGGTATTTTGAGAACTGGCGAGTTGCCCCACTTGAAGTTCTAAATTTCTCATCGCTAAAGTCTGGGTTTGGTGATCATCCATTATTTTCTGATTGAAAGCAAGTTGGTCGTTCATCATTCTCTTCATAATCTCCTCAAGGCTTGCTCATGGTTCAACCTGAGGTGGTTTGTACTGCTGTTGAGGTGCTGGATGCTTGTAGTGATTCTGAGTGCTTTGATTTCCAACCCAAGAGAAGTTCGGGTGGTTTATCCAGTTGGGGTTATAAGTGTTTCCATATTGATTTGCTTGTCCCCTATTCGTGTTACCCACAAAGCAGACATATTCTGGATTAACTAGGCATAACTCACTCGAATGACCCTCTCCACAGACTTCACAAAATACCTGAATCTGTTGCACTGGTTGGGCCTGTTGTACTGGTTGAGATTGTTGCCTGTTAATGATCAGGTTCATCTGATTGACTTGGGTAGTCAATGTGGAAATTGAGCTGACAATGCCGAGACCACATCTAGTTTAAGAACCCCTGGTGACTTTTGAGCCACATTTCTCCCCATCTCACCTTGCCAGTCTGGATTGATTTTGGTGAATTTATTCAGTAATGCAAATATTTGATCATAATTCTTCTCCAACACCTAACCTCCGGCTGCTGCATCTACCACAATTTTGGTTTGTGGATGGAGCCCCTCAATGAAAGTGTGCACTAACACCTCGTTTGTCTGATTGTGATGAAGGCAGTCTCTGAGTAGCCCCTTGAACCTTTCCCATGCTGAATATAGAGACTCACCCGTTTTCTGTCTAAAGGAGACTATCTCACTCCTGAGCTTTGCAGTCTTTCCTGAAGGGAAGAACCTTGCCAGAAATTTTCTCGCCGAATCGTTCCATGTTGTAATGGAATTAGCTGGTTCTGCCTTTAGCCATCGCTTTGCTTCGCCCAATATAGAGAATGGGAAAAGCGTGAGCCTCACATAATCTGGCGTGACCCCCTTAGTGATATATCACTAATCTCCAAGAAGTTCAGAATGTGCTGCTGTGGATCCTCGTGTGGAAGACCCATAAACTGCCCGTTTGCATGAAGTAGTTGGATCATGCTCTGTTTCAGCTCAAAGTGCCCAGTGATTCTGGGCTTCACGATGATGGAGGTAACATTAGCAATACTGGGCATTGCCACCTCCTGAACAACCATGTGTTGTTCCTCTGCCATGTTCACAGGAAATCGGATGAAGTCTTGAATATTGTCTGTATCTCTTGCTTCTCGCAACCTCATGTGAAATGTTCTCTCAGGTTCGGGGTCAAAGCTGTCAAGTCTATCCTGGCTTCTGACCCTACGCATTCAATCGAAGTTCCTGATATTAGAGTAAAAATCACGTGACGTTAGACTCAATGAATAAACAATTAAAGCAAAAAACTAGAAAATAGTTTATATTCAAGTCCCCGACAATGGCGCCAAAAACTTATTGGTCCCAAACGCACACGCAAGTATACGTGGTCGTAGCAAGTAATATAATGTTAAATCGAATGTCGAACCCACAAGGACTTGTGTAAACTACTTGCTAAATCACTCTAATCGTTATCTAATCAAGACAAAATAAAATCAAGGATGCAACTATTTTATACTAAGATTCTATGAAATAACTAATTATCAAGTGACAAAAATATTGTTATGTATTCAGTAGAGACAAATATTCCAGGGTTGTGATCTATTCACCACTCGTATTGCATTCTAATTAACTCTCCCTTTCATATAATTCACTCATGGTTGCTAATTAATCGATAAATGCTCTCATAGCCTTCTCCCGAAGCACTACTCGCCTATTCTCAATAGATTAACGCCTATATTCCTATGAAATTAATCTATTAGAACGCACTAAGATTACGATGTTTAATTAAGCACGGTGACTAGGTATATTCCTATCCTAACCACAAATCCGCTCCCCTGAAGGGTTAAGATCGTGCTCTCTTCAATTCTTTTCTAAACTATATACGATTTTACCAAGCATAACATAGATAGTATATAGAACCTAACTGCTGGCCAAACAATTAAGCAATTAAACGCAGAATTGAAGAAACAACCATATATTGAGTGAACTATAATCAAGGTTAAATTAATGTCGAATAACAATATTCATAGCTAAAACACAACCCCAGAACAATTGGTGTTTAGCCACTCATGCTAGAATCAAACAATTGCATAAGTGTTGCATAAATCGAAAATACTAGAATAAGATGAAGAAAACTGATAATCCTTTGCTTCCTAACGATCCCGTGTGTATCTTCTCTCCAAAAATGGCATCCTCCCCTCAAAGTTGTGTTTTTGGGTCTATTTATATGTTTGGGACAAACCCTAAACGTGTAGGAGACTTCTATTCAAACCGGGAAACGTTTAAAACCTTCAAAACTCGGATTTGACCGGACCAGGGACCATGCTTTATGGCCCAAACGCCGGGATAAAGCCTGGCCAGGCCTGGCGTTAGGGCTCTAACGCCCCCCAAACGTCTGGTCATGCTAGGCGTTATAGCCTATACGCCCAACTATAGCCTGGTATGACCAGGATTTACAGCTCAAACGCCCGGTTATAGCCCGAGTCACTCCTTTTCGACTCTTGAGCGTATTTTTGACGTTTATGCATCTATTTAGCTCGACTTCCATATCCAATTCACCTACACATGAAATAGACTCCATTATGCACATATGATGTGTATTTTTTTTATCATTAACGCACATAAAATGTAAGGTACATAATGCTTTAAACCATGAATTATAGCCACGCATCAGTGACGCCTAAACCTAACATTCCATATGATGAAATTCATTAAAAGGTAGGGGTCTGGGGGGATTTCTCGTCGATGCCTTGTCCCTTCCCTGGGGTGGAATCACATCTCGTCCCCTGTTCTGCGACTACGGGGATCTCACTAGGGTTAGCTTCATCAGAGGCTTCAGTACACCTTGACTTTGGTAGGAGGACAGGTTCATGCCACATCTCACTACAGTCTTGGGACATAGGAGAATCAAGGTCTCACTGTGTTCCACACTGAACTCTATTTGCTCGCACTGCCTCTAGCCATAGAGATTCTGTTCTCGATGGGCTGTAATGTGGAATCCCTTCCTTCATCGTAGGAATGTCGTGGATCTTTAGGATGTCCAAGGCTTTTGATATTTCCTTCGAGATGTTCTCCAGTGGATGGGGGGCTCTGTTTCTCCTGCGTTGAAGACGAAGGGTCTTGATGTGTCCAAGGTTGAAGGATTTTGAACTGGGGATTCGCAAATGGGTCTGTTACTGCCGGATTCGGGAAGAAGAGGATTGAGTTGAAAAGATCTGTTGCATCATACTGTGAACTGAGGGTTGGTCGATGGTTTTCTGCATGGGATTGAGGTTGCTTTGGAGCACCATCGACTGCCAAAGTTGGGATCCAAAGATCGCCAAACCCCTGTTTAGGGCCTCCGCAGTTACTCTGGCTAGATGAGAGCGGTTTTGGATAATGAGGGATATGGGATGGTCTCCCAGCTGCAAACTGTAGCACAGTGCCTGGCCATGGAGGACTATCTCCAGCCAGGACGCTGACGCATGCTCTGGTGGTGGTGGAACGGAGGTCAGGATGACAGGGAGGTTGGGAGGGGTTTCCATTTTTGAGTTTTTTCTGTCTGCCTATTTTTTGGGTTGTTAATAAATAGGAGGTTATCGGGGTAATCAACAGTTTTTGCTGTTGTTGGAGGTGGATCGTCTATCATGGTGGGTGCTTCGGTATCTGCGTCTAATACACATATTGTTGGGTTATGGGGAAATCCGGTTGAGTTGATTGCTGGTGTCAAATCAATTGTCGATTTTTTATTTTTAAGATCTTGCTCTGGGGTCCCTGGCAACGACTCCAAAATTTTTAAGATCTTGCTCTGGTGTCTCTGACTCCTTAGGTCGAATCTGTGTCCCCGGCAACGGCGCCAAAATTTGATTACGCCCAACTCTAGTCCTAAAAAGGATAAGCGGTCGCTACAAATATAATCCGGTCTAAGAGTCCGAAGTCGAATCCCACAGAGAACTAGGGTTTCACCATAATTGTTCAATATCGCTAAGAAGACAAGCTCGAATAAATTTCTAAGTTATAAATATTAAGATTCTTATATCTAACTAATTAACTAAGAAACTAAATCAATAAATTAACAACTAAAGATACTAAGGGTTGGAGATAAATTTAGGAGGTCTAGAGTTATGATTTCCCCAAATGTTGGAATCCTTCGTGCTATGTTCCCTAGAATTTTGCCTATATATTCTCTACTGATCGTGAGCACTTTAGGTGCAGTAGTTCTCTCTCGAGCAACTTCAATAATTTACTAGACATATTCTCTCGAACTACGCTAGTTGGCTTTATCTAACTGCTCATTATGACCACGTCAAGGCTTGGTTATTTCTAAACCTACCTTTAAACCTACTGATTTCTCACATACGTTAGGAGTGACGTTGTTCAACAACCACCTAAATATGTATCCTTTCTCAAGCAACACATAATAAATAGGCACAGTCAATCGATGGCCATTCAATCAAAAATAATAAAAACAGGCTTCAAGCCTCACTCAGTCAGTACCTTCCAGTCTCACTCACAATGCTCTAACATATGAAAATCAGCCCAAACCAATGATAATATAGAATAAACTAGAAACTTACGAGACTGAGGCATCAAACATATACTATAACAGAACTGAGTACATGAAAATAATAATCATAAATAGAGACAACAATAATCGACCGTTCCGGTCTGAACATATCGGCGTGAAGCCTTAACATTTATACTTAGCATGATTTCTATTGCGTTCAAGGTAAATACCACCTTTACAGTACAAATATCAACCTGAGATAACCATTAGACAATGCCATGGGATGAGCCAGGCTACAAACATTCGGTGTACGCCCGTATGCCCGTCACTTGGCAAGTGAGTCACCTTAATTAACATCAAATATCAGATAGTTTGGGGTTTCAAACCCTCCGTTCCAAGTTTGGAAGCATTACTTACCTCAAAACCAGCTAATATACTACTCTGCAGTGCCCTTGCCTCTAAATTCGGCCTCCGAGTGCTCCAAATCTACCAACAATCAGATGTATATCATTATAATATGCTAAGGAACTAATCCCAATCGAAATGTATCAAAAATACTCAAAAATCCCGAAATTGGTCAAACCCGACCCCTAGGCCCATGTCCAGAAACTCAAATTTTTTTTATAGAAAACTGTTCTCCATCATCTCACGAGTCCGTACATATAAAGAACACTAAATTCGGAGTCCAAATGACCCCTCAAATCCCCATTTTAAAGCCTCTTAATCCCAAGCCCTAATTACCCAATTGCACTGATTTTCCCCAAATTTTCCACCATAAATCCGACCTTTAATCACATATAAACGAGTTTAGAGTCCAAAAACCTTACCTCAATGAAGAACTATCGAATCCCCTCTTCAAAACCCTTCCAAAAGCTTCAAACCCGGATGAAATATTGAGAAAGACGGCTAAAGCTCGCGAAGACACGCTTTTATACTTTCTGACCAGTGGTTCCGCACCTGCGACCACTTACTCGCACCTGCGGAACTACACCTGCGGATCCCAAGTGCGCACCTGCGGAAAATCCCAAGGACCTCAACTTCCGCACCTGCGATCGACCTCCCGCACCTGCGGCAATTAACTCGCACCTGCAGACTCTTCTCACTCAGCCAAACTTTCGCACCTGCGGTGCCATGTCCTCTCCTGCGGAACCTCACCTGCGGCTCCCCATCCGCAGGTGCGAAAACACCAGTAACAGCAACATCAGCAATATCAAAGCCATTCCAAACTCCCCGTTAACCACCTGAAACCATCCCGAGCCCCTCGGGACCCCAACCAAACATACCAATGCATCATATATGATCATTCAAACTTAGTCGAGCCTTTGAAACATAAAACACAACATCAAAAACCCAAAAACACATCGAATTCAAGCCTATGAACTTTGAATTTTCTAAATTCCACCAACGGTGCCGAAACTACCCAAAACAACTCCGATTGACCTGAAATTTTGCAGACATATCCAAAATGAAATTACGAACCTGTTCCAACTGTCAGAATTCCATTTTGACCCCGATTTCCACTGCCAACCGAAAATCGCCAAAAACTAACTTTCGCCAATTCAAGCCTAATTCTTTACCGGACGTCACAAAAATATTCCGAACACACTCCTAAGTCCTAAATCACCTAACGAAGCTATCCGAGCCATAAAATCTGCATTCCGAGGTCGTTTCCCAATAAATCAACTCTGAGTTGACTTTTCCCATTATAAGACTATCTTTAAAGGCTACATGACTGAACTCTCACTACAACCCTTTGATTTCAAGCCTATCGACTCTAACACATAAATAACAGAATAACCAACCTATGACAAGTCAATAACACCAATTATAATGCAGGTTCTACGTAACGACGGTCCGGATCGTTACATTCTCCCCCTCTTAAACAAACGTTCGTCCTCGAACGCGTCTAGAAACATACCTGGAGTCTCAAACAAGTTAGGATATCTGCTCCGCATCTCCCGCTCGGTCTCCCAAGTAGCCTCCTCCACTAGCTGACCTCTCCACTGCACCTTCACTGAAGCTATCTCCTTTGACCTCAACTTTTTGACCTCGCGAGCCAAGATAGCACTGGCTCCACCTCATAAGACATATCATCCTCGAGCTGAACTGTGCTGAATTCTAACACATGAGACGGGTCACCAACATATTTTCTGAGCATCGACACATGAAATACCGGATGAAAACTCGATAGACTGGGCGGCAAGGCAAGTCTATAAGCCACCTCTCCAACCTTCTGAAGCACCTCGAAAGGACCAATAAATCGCGGACTTAGCTTTCCTCTCTTTCCGAACCTCATAACACCCTTCCTGGGTGATACCTTTAGCAGTACCTTATCCCCTTCCATAAAAGACACATCTCGAACCTTCTGGTCCGCATAACTCTTATGTCTAGACTGCGCCGTGCGAAGTCGCTCCTGAATCGACATCACCTTCTCCAACGCATCCTGAATCAAATCTGTGCCCAATAACTTAGCCTCACCAGGCTCGAACCAACCAACCGGAGATCTACACCTCCTACCATATAAAGCCTCATGCGGGGCCATCTGAATACTGGACTGGTAGTTGTTATTGTATGCAAACTCTGCTAGTGGCAGGAACTGATCCCATGAACCACCAAAATCAATCACACAAGCCCGTAACATGTCCTCCAAAATTTGAATAGTTCGTTCCGACTGCCCGTCGGTCTGATGATGAAATGCAGTGCTCAACTCTACCTCAGTAACCATACCTCTCTGTACGGCCTTCCAAAATTGAGATGTGAACTGAGTACCTCTGTCAGAAATAATAGAAACCAGAACTCCATGCAATCGGACAATCTCCTTAATGTAAATACCAACTAACCGCTCTAAAGTATAAGAAGTGCTGACAGGAATGAAGTGCGCGGACTTGGTCAATCTATCTAAAATGACCCAAATAGCATTAAAATCCTTCGAAGTTCGTGGAAGCCCAACTACAAAGTCCATAGTAATCCGCTCCCACTTCCACTCCGGAATATCTAACCTCTGAAGTAATCCACCTGGTCTCTGGTGCTCATACTTGACCTGCTGGCAGTTGAGACACCGTGCTACATACTCAACAATATCTCTCTTCATCCGCCTCCACCAATATTACTATCTCAGATCCTGGTACATCTTCGCGGCACCCGGATGAATAGAATACCGCGTACTGTGAGCCTCTGATAATATCAACTCTCGAATACCATCCACATTTGGCACACAAATACGGCCCTGCATCCTCATAACTCCGTCATCACCAATATTCACATCCCGGGCATCACCCCGACGAACTCTATCCTAAGAACTAACAAGTGGCGGTCATAATACTATCGTGCCTTAATCTGATCAAATAAAGAAGACCGGGAAGACATGCTAGCTACCACCCGCGGAGGGTCTGACAAATCCAATCTCACCAACTGTTCCGCTAAAGCCTGAACATCAAGTGCTAACGGTTGCTCTGCTGCTAAAAGGTAAGCTAGGCTCCCCAAACTCTCGACTTTGCGACTCAAGGCATCGGCCACTACATTGTCCTTCCCTGGTTGATACAAAATAGTTAAGTCATAGTCCTTAAGAAGCTCTAACCATTTCCTCTGACACAAATTCAAGTCCTTCTGCCTGAGCAGATACTGCAAGCTACAATGATCAGTGAAAATCTCACAATGTACCCCATACAAGTAATGCCGCCAAATCTTTAAGGCATGAACNATGAAGTGCGCGTACTTGGTCAATCTATCTAAAATGACCCAAATAGCATCAAAATCCTTCGAAGTTCGTGGAAGCCCAACTACAAAGTCCATAGTAATCCTCTCCCACTTCCACTCCGGTATATCTAACCTCTGAAGTAATCCACCTGGTCTCTGGTGCTCATACTTGACCTGATGGCAGTTGAGACACCGTGCTACATACTCAACAATATCTCTCTTCATCCGCCTCCACCAATATTACTGTCTCAGATCCTGGTACATCTTCGCGGCACTTGGATGAATAGAATACCGCGTACTGTGAGCCTCTGCTAATATCAACTCTCGAATACCATCCACATTGGGCACGCAAATACGGCCCTGCATCCTCATAACTCCGTCATCACCAATAGTCACATCCCGGGCATCACTCCGACAAACTCTATCCTAAGAACTAACAAGTGGCGGTCATAATACTATCGTGCCTTAATATGATAAAAAAATAAGACCGAGAANCAAAAAAGAAGACCGAGAAGCCATGTTAGCTACCACCCGCGGAGGGTCTGACAAATCCAATCTCACCAACTGTCCCGCTAAAGCCTGAACATCAAGTGCTAACGGTTGCTCTGCTGCTGAAAGGTAAGCTAGGCTCCCCAAACTCTCAGCTCTGCGACTCAAGGCATCGGCCACTACATTGTCCTTCCCCGGTTGATACAAAATAGTTAAGTCATAGTCCTTAAGAAGCTCTAACCATTTCCTCTGACACAAATTCAAGTCCTTCTGCCTGAGCAGATACTGCAAGCTACAATGATCAGTGAAAATCTCACAATGTACCCCATACAAGTAATGTAGCCAAATCTTTAAGGCATGAACGATGGAAGCTAAATCAAGATCGTGCACTGGATAATTATTCTCGTGCACCTTCAACTGTCTGGACGCGTCTAACCGCTCTGAAGTATAAGAAGTGCTGACAGGAATGAAGTGCGCGGACTTGGTCAATCTATCTAAAATGACCCAAATAGCATCAAAATCCTTCGAAGTTCGTGGAAGCCCAACTACAAAGTCTATAGTAATCCTATCCCATTTCCACTCGGGTATATCTAACCTCTGAAGTAATCCACCTGGTCTCTGGTGCTCATACTTGACCTGATGGCAGTTGAGACACCGGGCTACATACTCAACAATATCTCTCTTCATCCGCCTCCACCAATATTACTGTCTCAGATCCTGGTACATCTTCGCGGCACTCGGATGAATAGAATACCGCGTACTGTGAGCCTCTGCTAATATCAACTCTCGAAAACCATCCACATTGGGCACGCAAATACGGCCCTGCATCCTCATAACTCCGTCATCACCAATAGTCACATCCCGGGCATCACTCCGACAAACTCTATCCTAAGAACTAACAAGTGGCGGTCATAATACTATCGTGCCTTAATATGATAAAAAAATAAGACCGAGAAGCTGTGTTAGCTACCACCCGCGGAGGGTCTGGCAAATCCAATCTCACCAACTGTCCCGCTAAAGCCTGAACATCAAGTGCTAACGGTTGCTCTGCTGCTGAAAGGTAAGCTAGGCTCCCCAAACTCTCGACTCTACGACTCAAGGCATCGGTCACTACATTGTCCTTCCCCGGTTGATACAAAATAGTTAAGTCATAGTCCTTAAGAAGCTCTAACCATCTCCTCTGATACAAATTCAAGTCCTTCTGCCTGAGCAGATACTGCAAGCTACGATGATCAGTAAAAATCTCACACTGTACCCCATACAAGTAATGCCGCCAAATCTTTAAGGCATGGACGATGGAAGCTAACTCAAGATCTTGCACTGGATAATTATTCTCGTGCACCTTCAACTGTCTGGATGCGTAGGCAATAACCGTACCGTCCTGCGTCAAAACCGCTCCCAATCCAACTCTAGAAGCATCACAATAGACTGTGTAAGAACCCGAACCGGTAGGCAATACCAATACCGGAGCTGCAGTCAATGCTGAATTGAGCTTCTGAAAGCTCTCCTCGCACTCATCGGACCATCTGAATGGAGCACCCTTCTGGGTCAATCTGGTCAAAGGTGAAGCAATAGAAGAAAATCCCTCCACAAAGCGACGGTAATAACCCGCCAAACCCAGGAAACTCCTAATCTCTGTAGCTGAGGACGGTCTAGGCCAACTCTGCACCGCCTCAATCTTCTTCGGGTCAACCTGAATACCCTCACTAGACACCACGTGACCCAAGAAAGCTTCCAAACCAAGCCAAAACTCACATTTGGAGAACTTTGCATAAAACTTCTCCTCCCTCAATCTCTGCAACACAACCCTCAAATGCTGAGCGTGCTCCTCCTGGCTACGAGAGTACACCAGGATGTCATCAATGAACACAATAACAAATGAATCAAGGTAAGGCTGAAACATACTATTCATCAAATGCATGAACGCGGCTGGGGCATTGGTCATCCCAAAAGACATAACCAGAAACTCATAGTGGCCATATCTGGTCCTAAAAGCAGTCTTCAGAATATCAGAATCCTGAATCTTCAGCTGATGGTACCCAGACCTCAAGTCGATCTTGGAGAACACCCTAGCTCCCTGAAGCTGATCAAACAAGTCATCAATACGGGGCAAAGGATATCGGTTCTTCACTTAACCTTGTTCAGCTGCCTATAGTCAATGCACATACGCATGGATCCATCCTTCTTCTTTACGAACAACACCGGTGCACCCCAAGGCGACACACTAGGCCGAATGAACCCCTTATCTAGGAGTTCCTGAAGTTGTTCCTTCAATTCCTTCAACTCTGCTGAGGCCATGTGGTAAGGGGGAATAGAGATAGGCTGGGTATCTGGCAATAAGTCAATACCAAAATCAATGTCCCTGTCAGGTGGCATGCCTGGCAAGTCTGCTGGGAAAACGTCCAGGAACTCACGGACCACAGGAACAGAATCAATGGAAGGAGTCTCACTACTAACATCCCTCACAAAGGCCAGATAAGACTCACACCCCTTCCCAATCATACGCTGAGCCTTCAGAAAGGAAATCACCCTGCTAGGCACATACTCCACCGAACCTCTCCACTCAATCCTCGGAAATCGAGGCATCACTAAGGTCACAGTCTTAGCGTGACAATCGAGAACCGCATGGCATGGAGATAGCTAATCCATGCCCAAAATTACATCGAAGTCAACCATGCTAAGCAATAATAGATCTGCTCGGGTCTCCCGACCCCCATTAGATATAATACAAGACCGATACACTCGGTCTACCACAACAGTATCCCCCACTGGAGTCGACACATGAACAACTGAAAACAAAGACTCACGGGGCGTATCCAAGAAATGTGCAAAGTAGGAAGAAATATATGAATACGTAGAACCAGGATCAAATAATACTGCAGCATCCCAGTGACAGACTGGGAAAATACCTGTAATCACTGCATCTGAAGCTATGGCCTCTGGTCTACCCGGAAGTGCATAGAAACGGGCCTGTCCTCCACCTGACCGACCTCCCCCTCTAGAGCGGCCCCTGGCTGCCTGAGCGGGTGGTGTAGAAACTGGTGCTGAAGCTGAAGGCTGGCTCCTGTGCTAAAATGAACTACCAGAAAGGCGGGGACAATACCTCTTTATGTGACCCGGATCCCCACACTCGAAACAGCCCCTCCCAGCAAATGACGATGGGGACTGAAGGGAACCCCTGGAACCAGAGTAGCTTCTAGAAGAACCATGTGATGAGGAACCCTGAACTGATGGTGGCCGGGATGAGCTCTGGATTGGAAGTGCACTAAATGAGGAACGACCCGGATGAGAGCTATGGGGTCCGTGTCCTGATGAAGCACCACTGTAAGCTGGACGAGCTGGCTGAGGAGGCCTAAATGGTCTGCCTCTGATGTGCTGAGACTGAAATCCTGAGTGATCACCACTATAACTACCAGGACCTCTAGGCCTCTCTCTCAACACGCTCCTGGTGACGCACTGACTCAATCTCCCTGGCTATGTCAACTACCTCCTCAAAAGAAGCACCAAATACCCTCTCCTGGTCAGAAAAATCCGTAGCTGATAAGCGAGACCATCAACAAATCTCTGAATCCTCTCTCTGTCTGTGGGAACTAGCCAGATGGCATGACGGGCTAAATCAGAGAACATCATCTCATACTGTGTCACGGTCATGTCTCCCTGACGCAACTGCTCGAACTCTCTTCGTAGCTCCTCTCTGCGAGACTATGGTATATACTTCTCTAGAAAGAGAATGGAGAACTGGTGCCATGTAAGGGGCGATTCATCAGCAGGTCTACGCCTCTCATAGGCCTCCAACCAAGCAAGTGCAGCTCCTGAAAACTGGAATGTAGTGAATAGAACCCCACTGGCCTCTAATATCCTTGCAGTACGTAGTATCCTCTGACACTTGTCCAAGAAGGCCTGGGCATCCTCGCCCTCTATACCACTAAAAGTCAGAGGCTGGAGTCTGCTGAGCCTCTCCAACCTACGCTGCTCATCATCAGCTAAAACTGGGACCACATAATCCTGTACCGGAGCAATCTGCTGCACTGGGGCTGCCCCAGGTATCTTAAGTCCCTAGGTGACCTGCTCCGGTGTCTGGGCAGCTGGAGTTTGGATGCCTCTCCCGGCCTGAGAAGTAGTAGCAGTAGTGGACATAGCGACGACCTGTGCCAAGCTGGTGCACACCGTCAAAATCTGGGCTAGGGTCTCCTGAAGACCCGGAATCACAATGGGCACTGTTGGTGCCTGAGTCTGCCCCGCTAGAATCTCGGGGACCTGCTCCTGGGCAATGGGAGGGTCCACAGGTGCTGCCTCAGCTGCTGTGCGGGCTGCACCCCTCCCTCTGCCACGGCCTCGACCAAGGCCTCGACCTCGGGTTGGCCCTGCTGGTGTCTGGTCACCACTATCGGTAGCACGAGTCCTCACCATCTGTGAGAGAATGAAAACAACGAAAGTTTAGTTTCAGAGTCACACAACAGAATTCAAAGATGTGGGACTTTCCTAAGGGTTCTGTAGCCTCTCGAAGATAAGTACAGACGTCTCCGTACCGATCCGCAAGACTCTACTAAACCTGCTCATGACTGGTGAGAACCATTTAACCTAGGGCTCTAATACCAACTTGTCACGACCCAATTCCGGAGTCGTGATGGCGCCTGTCGTGGAACCAGGCAAGCCACCCATTTTATCTAAGATAAATGCAATTACCAATAAAATATCCTTCTTACCAAGTCTGTGGATAATAGTAATAATAAATCAGAATTTGGAAACAATTTTATGAAAATCAAAACCCAAATCCTACAAACCCCGGATCCAGTGTCACACAGTCATGGGCTGCAGTACTTAATACAACCAAAAAGAAATGACCAACATAGTCTGAAAATAAATATGACAGGTAGAAAAGGAAGAGAAGACAAGATCACAGTCGCCAGCTGCTACCTCGTCAACTCTGATGAAACTGCTGCTACTCACTAACCAGAGCTGAATCCCGCTGTACCTGGATCTGCACACAAGGTGCAGGGGGTAACGTGAGTACACCAACTCAGTAGTAACGAAACCAAACTACGGGCTGAGAGGTAGTGACGGACTAAACCTTCGATAATTCGAACAACAGTATATAACTTGGACATGACAGTAATATATATCAGAAAATAAACAAGATGCATCAGTTTGTGACTGTAGCCCTACATACTAGCATGAGTTCATATAGAATCAAGAATGATGTGTACTCAGTAATCCAACTCTCATAAGGTGGTCCACTCAGTACTAGAATACGGCCTTCCGGCCCAGGGAAAGTCCATCCCAGATATTACATAAACACGAGTGACACAGTCACCTAGTACTGAGGAAAAAGGCCGATCCAGCCCCCACAGAGAAGATCCATCTCCGGAACATAAGACCCACAGAGGAGATCCATCTCCGGAACATAATACTCGAACAAGATCCATGTCCAGGGAAGATCCATCCCTCAGTATCTATGCGCTCACTGAGGGTGTAAAGACTTCGGAGGGGCTCCTATCAGCCCAAGCGCTATATCAAGACAACGAAGGCATGATTCCAGGATCGCTGCGGTGTGCAGTTCGACCTCATAACTATCTCAAAACCAGGCTTCAAGCCTCACTCAGTCAGTACCTTCCAGTCTCACTCACAATGCTCTAACATATGAAAATCAGCCCAAACCAATGATAATATAGAATAAACTAGCAACTTACGAGACTGAGGCATCAAACAAATACTATAACAGGACTAAGTACATGAAAACAATAATCATAAATAGAGACAACAATAATTTATCGTTCCGGTATGAACATATCGGCGTGAAGCCTTAACATTTATACTTAGCATAATTTCTATTGCGTTCAAAGTAAATACCACCTTCACAGTACAAATATCAACCTGAGATAACCATTAGATAGTGCCATGGGATGAGCCAGGCTACAAACATTCGTTGTACGCCCGCATGCCCGCCACTTGGCAAGTGCGTCACCTTAATTAACATCAAATATCAGATAGTTTGGGGTTTCGAACCCTCAGTTCCAAGTTTGGAAGCGTTACTTACCTCAAAACCGGCTAATATACTACTCTGAAGTGCCCTTGCCTCTAAATTCGGCCTCCGAGTGCTCCAAATCTACCAACAATCAGATGTATATCATTATAATATGCTAAGGAACTAATCCCAATCGAAATGTATCAAAAATACTCAAAAATCCCGAAATTGGTCAAACCTGACCCCCGGTCCCACGTCTCGAAACTCAAAAAAATTTATACAAAAATGTTCTCCATCATCTCACGAGTCCGTACATATAAAGAACACTAAATTCAGAGTCCAAATGACCCCTCAAATCCCCATTTTAAAGCCTCTTAATCCCAAGCCCTAATTACCCAATTGCACTGATTTTCCCCAAATTTTCCACCATAAATCCGACCTTTAATCACATATAAACGAGTTTAGAGTCCAAAAACCTTACCTCAATGAAGAACTATCGAATCCCCTCTTCAAAACCCTTCCAAAAGCTTCAAACCCGGATGAAATATTGAGAAAGACGGCTAAAGCTCGCGAAGACACGCTTTTATACTTTCTGACCAGTGGTTCCGCACCTGCGACCACTTACTCGCACCTGCAGAAAATCCCAAGGACCTCAACTTCCGCACCTGCGATAGACCTCCCGTACCAGCGGCCTCGCAGGTGCGACAATTAACTCGCACCTGCGGAATCTTCTCACTCAGCCAAACTTCCGCACCTGCGGTACCATGTCCGCTCCTGTGGAACTGCACCTGGAGCTCCCCATCCGCAGGTGCGAAAACACCAGTAAGAGCAACATCAGCAATATCAAAACCATTCCAAACTCCCCGTTAACCACCTGAAACTATCCTGAGCCCCTCGAGACCCTAACTAAACATACCAACACATCATATATGATCATTCAAACTTAGTTGAGCCTTCGAAACATCAAACATAACATCAAAACCCCAAAACACATCGAATTCAAGCCTATGAGCTTTGAATTTTCTAAATTCCACCAACGGTGCCGAAACTACCCAAAACAACTCCGATTGACCTGAAATTTTTCAGACATATCCAAAATGACATTACGAACCTGTTCCAACTGTCGAAATTCCATTCCAACCCTGATAGCCTATTTTGCACTGCCAACGGGAAATCGCTAAAAACTAACTTTCGCCAATTCAAGCCTAATTCTACACCGGACGTCACAAAAATATTCAGAACACACTCCTAAGTCCCAAATCACCTAACGAAGCTATCCGAGCCATAAAATCCGCATTCCGAGGTCGTTTCCCAATAAGTCAACTCTCAGTTAAGTTTTTCCATTATAAGGCTATCTTTAAAGGCTACATGACTAAACTCTCACTACAACCCTTCGATTTCAAGCCTATCGACTCTAACACATCAATAACAGAATAATCAACCTATGACAAGTCAATAACATCAATTATAATGTAGGTTCTACGTAATGACGGTCCGGGTCGTTACAGTGACATATCTAGAGGTGTCAATGGATATTTAAAAACCGAGTAAACTGACTGAATTGTACTGCACCGAACCGATTTTTAGGTTTCTTTTAATAAAACCGTAGGTTTTATATAAATGTATAATTGTACCGATAATTAGGGTAGGTTTTTCATTTTATGAAAATAAACCGAAAAAATATCGTACTGTACCTAATAAACTTAGATAAAAAATATATCTATATATTAAATTTTGAAAATAACAAAGCATTACATTTTTCCTTGACCTTGGAATTATGAAACAATTACAAGCCAACAATTAATTAAACTCAAAATCCTAATTCCCAAACCTATTATACTACTTTTATGGAAACTAAATTATTTCCAACATATTCATTTGCAAGGCACATGTCACGACCCGATTTCGGAGTCGTGATGACGCCTATCGTAGAACAAGGCAAGGCGCCCATTTTATCTAAGCTAAATTCAATTTCCAGTAAAAATATAATTTTAATTGAAATTATTGATAATATTAATAATCTAAAGTTTTGAAACAATATTTGGAACAAAATTTACAATCTCCAACCCCGGATTCGGTGTAACTCAGTCATGAGCTACTATAACATAAAGCAAAGAAAAGGAGAAATAGACAACATAGTCTAAAAATAAAGAACAACAAGTAGAATAAGAAAGAGAAGACGAGGTTGCGATCTCCAGCTGCTACTTCGACAACTCCAGTGAAACTCTGACAGCTGCTCAGTATCCACTACCGGGTCCCGGTGTACCTGGATCTGCACACAAGGTGCAAGGGGTAACGTGAGTACACCAACTCAGAAGTAACGAACTCAAACTATGGGCTGAGAGATAGTGACAGACTAAACCTCAGAATTTACAACAGACAGTATACAGAAATTAGACATGCTAACCGTTTATCAGAATGAGTAAATATGCCAAGTACGCCAGTACACTCTACATGCCATCATAAAGAAAAAATGTATGAAACCAGTGTGGATATGCACATAGTGCTCACAACCCTCACACAACAGTCCACTCAGTATCGTATATGGCTCTTAGGCCTAGGGAAGGTCCATCCCGGAAGGTACATAATCATCAGTGACCGTAGTCACTCCGCACTGAGGGAAAAAGGCCAATCCAGCCCCACGGAGACAGTCCATCTCCGGAATACAACACTCGGACAAGATCCATGTCCAGAGATGATCCATCCCTCACATAACATCCACTTCGGACACGATCCATGCCCAGGGAAAATCCATCCCTCAACATCAATGCACTCACTAGGGGTGTAAAGACTCTAGAGGGGCCTAAGCGCCATATCAAGCCAATGAAGGCATGATTTAAATATCGCTGCGGTGTGCAGTCTGATCTCATAACTGTCTCAATAACAGGCTCTCCGCCTCACTCATTCATTACCTTCCAGTCTCACTCACATGGATCACAGATGCCTCCATAAGCCCGAAACAATGATAAATATGCATATAATTAACAATATTGAGACTGAGGTATAAAGTGATATGCTATAACAGGACTGAGTATATGAAATCAAATAATCACAAAATGAGACAGTAATATACGACCACTCGGGTCTCAACATTTTCGGCGTGAAGCCTAGAATTTATACTTAAAATGATTTCTAACAGGTTCACAATTACTACATTAATAGAGGGACAAATATCATCAGGGAATAATCACTAAGCGGTGCCATGGGATGAACCAGGTCACAATTCTCACAGTGCACGCCCGCACGCCCGTCACTTGGCATGTGCGTCACCAATTCTAATCACATAACAAGTAGTTCGGGGTTTCGAACCCTCAGAACCAAGTTTGGAAATGTTACTTACCTCAAAACCGGCTAAAATACTACTTCGCAGTGCTTTTGCCTCTAGATTTGGCCTCCAAGTGCTCCAAATCTACCAAAAATCAGATTTATACCATTATAGTATGCCAAGGAACGAAACCCAATCGAAGTTTATCAAAATTACTCAAAAATCCCGAAATTGGTCAAACCCAACCCTCGGTCCCACGTCTCGAAACTCGATAAAATTCACACCACACGAATCCTCATCCTCCCACGAGTCAATACATACCAAGAATACTGAAATCGGAGTCCAAATGACCCCTCAAATTCCCATTTTAAGGTCTCTAACTCACAAGCCCTAACTACCCATTTTAGCATTGTTTTCCCCCAATTTTCACCACTAACCAGACCTTTAATCACATATAAACGAGTTTTAAGTTCAAAATCCTTACCTCAATGAAGAACTATTGATTTCCCTCTTCAAAACCCTTCAAAAGCTTCAAACCCGAATAAGAATGGTGAAAGAATGACCAAAATTCGCTAAGGGTTCTTTTTATAGGTTCTGCCCAGCGCTGACCGCACCTGCAGTCCCATTCTCGCACCTTTGGGCCCGCACCTGCGGTCCCAGGTGCGCACCTGCGAAAATGAATTAAGTTCGGACTTACGCACTTGCGGCCCTCTTCTCGCACCTGCGGGCTCGCAGGCGCGACTAGGCATCCTCACCTGCACTCCTTGGCCAGGTCCCCCTCTTCCGCACCTGCGCATGAACCATCGCACATGCGGCTCCCCATTCGCAGGTGCAGAAACATCAGAAGACTTCACACCAGCAACCTTTTCACTCTTCAAAACTCCCCGATGGCCATCCGAAATCATCCCGAGCACCTCGAGACCCCAACCAAAAATACCAACAATTCCCGTAACCTCATTCAAACTTAGTCGAGCCTTCAAAACACCAAAACAACGCAAAAACACTAAAATCACCCCAAATTCAAGCATATGAACTTAAAACTTCTAAATTTCACCAAGGATGCCGAAACCATCCAAAACACATCTGATTGACCTGAAAATTTGCACACATATCCAAAATGAAATTACAAACCTGTTCCAACTTCCGGAATTCCATTCTGACCCCGATAGCCTATTTTCCCCTGCCGACCAGAAATCGCCAAAAACTAACTTTTGCCAATTCAAGCCTAATTCTACACCGAACATCAAAACTTCATTACGAACACACTCCTAAGTCCCAAATCACCTAACGAAGCTATCCGAGCTATAAAATCCACATTCCGAGGTCGTTTACCTAATAATCAACTTCCGATTGACTTTTCTAACTATAAGGCCAACTTAAGAGACTAAGTGTCTCATTTCTCACCATGACCACTCTGAACCCGAGTCAACCAACCCAATGCCACACAAAAGAGATGAACCACACAAGCAATGAAGTAGAAATTGGGGAAACGGGCTAAACTCTCGAAACGACCGGTCAGGTTGTTACAACACAACATATTCTAGCGATTATGAGTAGCAAACTATAATGTATTAAATATGTTTCCTTTCGTATGTATAGATAATAAATTTACGTCAAGAAAATAAATCAAGACCGGAAAATATTGCAACAATTTTAGTATTTAATTTCGAGTAATTTGAGTGTTACAATCTCTATGAATCATTTGATTCTACTTTTCAGCAGTAAATAAAAGAGCCTTCGAGCTTAGTCTTGAATTTTATTTTATTTTATTTTAATCCAAATGCTTGAGGAATGATCTTGATCTTGACGTATTTTTAATCCAAGGGCTTGCATCTTGTTCTTGAATCTCCGTCTTGATCTTTTAATCCTTTGTAGCTTTTAGAGACATCTGCAGCGTTTGATTCACGAGCTCCCTCTTGCTTCTTGTTATAACTTCTGGTCTTTTTTCTGGGTTATGAATACCACTATTTATAGTTGTGGTAGGGAAGAGTTATGATAATAACAAATGTTTTACGGATTTAAATTCAACATAATTTAATTATCTACAAATGCTCCCTACTTCAAGACTTATTGTGTGGATTTAAAAGACTAGGCTTGAAGTAAAAGAACTCTGTACATACATATGGTCATGATAAACATCCCATGCAGCTTCTAGCGACTTCAATTTTCAATGTATTTGACTTGAATAATGGTATTTGTCACGACCCAAATTTCCCTCCGTTGGGTATCGTGATGACAACAATAGTAATTAGAATCTAATATTTTTCTGAAATAATAATTCTTTACACATTGTATATTCCCAAAACCCGGAAGTACAAGTCATAAGCTTTAAAGGAATTACACTAAAACTCTTAAAAATACCACTATTCAGAAATAAGTACAACAGTGCAAACAAAAAATATTAGATGGTGACTCCGAAACCGCGAATGCTGGAGCGGTTTTACCTTGAGTCTCCACAACATCAACCGCACTACTAACAATCAATCGGCCGACTATGCGAAAACCTTGAATCCGCACAAAAATGTGCAAAAGAGTAGTATGAGCACACCACAACGGTTCCCAGTAAGTATCAAGACTAACCTCGGTGAAGTAGTGACGAGGACTAGTCAAGACACCACTGGTCTAATAAATAAAACAAGCATCAATATAGATATGGCAGGATATGACATCTATCTAGTGACTACACAATATAGCAATTAAAAAAACATTTACAAGGCGGAAGGAAATGCAGCAACAACAACGGAACAACACAATAATACACAGAAATGATAGACAAAGATACAAGCCAGAACCGGAATACCACAAGACAATAAGAACACCAGTAACTCCGCACCACATTAGTATTCCACATCAGGCCTTAGCCAACAACCCACTAAATTGGTCAAACCTTCGAGTGAAAACCTTTAAATCGTAAGTTTATATTGAAAGATTTGAATATGATTATTTCAAATTAGAGAAAACATACTTTCTCCGGATACATACATATATATATATATATATATATATATATATATATATATATATAT